>CM041801.1:40439022-40616522 GCA_023376895.1 Aspiorhynchus laticeps | reverse complement strand
CACAGGGCCTGCATTATTAATCTACAACAATACATCTGTTTCACTATAAATACTTCAGCTACCCTAACTTAAGTCTTTGGGGAAAACGGTTATTATGCATCTGAAATGGATGCAGTCACCACATAACTAATGTCTGTATTGTCAAAAATGTACAGTAGTCAAAGGGATTTCAAATCAATGGACTTATTAAATACAAAATAGGAAACATTCAATTCAGATTAATATTGCTAATTTAACAATCTGAAACAGACTACAAATTATCTATACAACTAATACAAATTAACATTAAATTAAAAATACCAAATTATTACTTTGACCTCTGCTGAAAATATTTTGGATGTGCTAAAGTAGGATTCATTGGTGAAGCTCACTCTTCCCCCGTGGTCCCTCAATAGTCAGCAGCTGGTGGTAGTGCTGCTTTCATCCACCCGCTTTGTCTCTTGACCTCCACATCCACACCTTTATCTCTCTCTCAGCTTCAGAATCAAGAGGACTTGGCTGAAAGGAGCATTTTCAAACAGCTTCTAGAAAGCAAATTGGCCTATATTTTTTATTTTATTTATTTATTTATTTAACCCTCTGGTTGTGTTCGGGTCAAATTGACCCGGAAAATATATTATTTTTCCCGAAAATACTAGTTAACGTTATCGCATTGGACTCAAACTTACTGACTTATAAGTACTTATCATATGTTTTTTTTAGCGAATTTTCGTAATTTTTTGTGGGTTTTATTTCACCTAGACATACTTGTCGTGTTCCCGGTCAAAAATGACCGGACTTCAAACAATTGCTTATAAATCTCTCATTATGCTATATTATCACCAAATATTGGATTCATTCTTTTTGTCAACTTGTTTTCTTTCATTTAGGACTGGTTTTGTGTTTCTATTTGCATCTGATTAATCATAGGCCTCATTTATCCGAAAGTAGGAACCTCGTTTTTTGAGTGAAAAAAGCATTTTTTATGAATAATTTTCACAATATGGGATAAAAAATTATGAAAATTTGCAGTGTTTCTCACACTAGTGTGCTTTGTTTAATCAGGAAGTTTGCTTTTAAATGTTTTTATTTTGTACAAAATTGCACAAAGTCACACTTGTCAAAAATGGCCGGCCATTGAAAGTGAATGGGGAAGAATGAAAGTAAGAGAAACAACGAGTGTTCAGGAGCATGTTGTGCTTGCAAACATAAAGGCCTTGGACCAGTGCGTGTGTGGATGCATGTATACTCACGCTATCTCTCAAACACACACACACACATGCATACAAACTATTGTGAGTATTTCCTTTCCAAATATTTTAAGCGTCTGTTTATAAAGAGATTCAATTGATTTTAAAACGGTTGTGCCTGCTTGTGACAACTAGTAAAACAATATGTAATATGACAAAAAAAATCATAGAGTGCATGAAAAGTTTTTCAGTGATCCTCAAATCTGGCTCGCTAGATCCACTTTCCTGCGGAGTTTAGCTCCAAATTTGATCAAACTCTAATGATCCTGAAGACACTGATTAGCATGCTCAGGTGAGTTTGATTAGGGTTAGAACTAAACTCTGCAGGAAAGTGGATCTCGTGAGCCAGATTTGAGGATCCCTGGTCTGTATGAAACAACAGGTTCTGAACGTGTCTTTTGGTTTGAGCCATTCCAGGTCAGTTGAGTGACTATAGAATGGCCAGTCAATGTTGTTTGTATTCTCCTAGTTGCATTACAGGGCTGCCTACACAAAACCTGCATGGACCCAAAGGTACAAAAGTTGCTCTGGGCCCACACTGGGCCATCATGGGATTAATGTGGACAGTCTGCTAGTGTGGGCTGCTCACAGAGAGCCTGCGGTGAGCCCAAAGCTGTGGGCTTCATCTGGGCAAGCCTGCACTGGGCCTGTTTAGGTTTGGTTTGGGCTGGCCCTAGCCCACTGTGCCCACAAACAGCCAGCATGGGCTCCGCAAGGACATGTTTGCAGGGACTCCTTGTGCATGGAAATCAGGATTGGTTCTGCCTTTGTTATAAGGTGGTGACCCATCGGAATTGGATAACTATCGACCGATTTCTAGGGTTTTCATGTTGGCAAAGGTATTTGAATCTTTTGTTGACGATCAAGTAAAACAGTTTTTATCAAATTTCAGCTCTGGGTCAAAAAGAATCAGAAAGAAATCAGTTGAAAATTTAATTTCAGCTGAATTAAAAATGCCAAAATGTGTCCCACAAGGTTCTAATTTAGCACCAGTTTTATTTTCCATCTATATTGTATAATGCAGGTCAGTTAATCCAGCTGAGAAAAAAAAAATCCCACTCAAAATGACTGTACTAAGGTTCACGGGAAAATTATAATTTATAATTTTATGTAGTTTTTAATTCCCGCTATTGTAATTTTACCTATGATGCACTGCATATTTACAGCAACATACTGTAGACATTCTACAGTATGGATTTGTTCATTTTACAGTAATAATGCTGTGAAAACTACAGAAATTTGTTACAGTGTAGTGTATAATGTTACAAAAGCTTTTCATTTCAGATAAATGCTGATCTTTGGATCTTGCCATTCATCAAATAATCCTGGAAAAAAAAGTTCTCAGCTGTTTTAAATGTTGATGATAATGTTGATAATAATAATAATCAGAAATGTTTCTTGAGAAGCAAATCAGCATATTAGAATCATTTCTGAAGGATCATGTGACACAAAATTCAGCTTTGATCCCAGAAATAAATTACAGTTTAACAGATATTCAAATAGAAAGCAGTTATTTTAAATAGTAAAAATATTTCACAATATTACTGCTTTTGCTGTAATTTGGATCAAATAAACGTAGGTTTGATGAGCTGAAGAGATGTCTTTAAAAAATCTTACTGATCAAAAACTTTTTACTGGTTGTGTGTGTCATATATATGAAATACAAACCTCTGTGGTTTTGGTTTCTAATATTGTTCAATCGTTGTTATTGATCAGCTGACTGTATATTTCACCTCTTGTATAGATCAGTCGCTGTGGATTTTTGCTGTTTTTATTGTTGTCTTTCTCATCATCTTGATCTATTTCTTGTGGCGGAAAAAGAAACTCAGGTGAGACCTGAGTGTTTAATTTGTCAGAAAGACTCTCTACATGTTAATTTATAACATTATAAATCTCTCTGAATAAGTAGAAATACTGAATGTTATAGTGTTTAATAATCCGTTTCAATTTGTTGTCAGATGCTTTCCGAATGTCTTTCGACGCAATGATGAATGATGATGAAACAGGTGAGTGAAAGTCAAAGTGAGAGTAAGAAAGATGTGAACTGAGTTTGACTGATTCACATCAACATTGAAGCTTCATTAGAGACTCTGTGAATCTGTTTCTCTTAGGGATCCCGAATCTGGCGTCCAAGTGAAGCTCCCTTCATGTCAAACACCACAGTGACGTTCTGAGCTTGAGGAAATATGAAAAGTGATGGGATGATCCTAATCATCATCTGGACGTGGAGCCGTTTAACTGCTCAGATTCAGATTTTCAGTCTTCAAGCTCTCAAAGAATCAGAAGAATCCTGCTGATCTCCAGAATAAACAGTTCCTGATAATTTACTCACCCCATGTCATCCAAGATGTTCATGTCTGTCTTTCTTCAGTCACAAAGAAATTATATATATATATATAGTGGACTTCTGTGGTGGCCAATGATTTGAAGATCCAAATTACAGTTTCAGTGAAGCGTCCCAGCCGGGGAATAAGAGTCTTATCCTTTAATTCTCATTGATTTAGCTCATACACAGTTTTAATGTACTTATTCATGGTTTCACTGTGAAGGAATTTAGTTTTTAATTCATCGGGACAAGACGGTATTTCACTCATTTACTGATAATGGTTCTGTGTAAATATAATGCAGCTGCTGTAATAAAAGCTGTAATAAAAGCTAAAAGCTGTGCTAAAGATGTGTTTTTAAACCATTATTATTCTTAAATATCATGAAATGAGGTAAGGTTGAGAAGGATGTTTAACATGGCTTTAGTGGGATCTCAGATGTAGTTTCTCAGATCTTCTGCTCTAAAACCCAGTGATCTGTCTGTATAGTCAGCATTGCAGAAAGCAGCTGTCTATGTAGGGAGTGAACAGAGCCAGTGATTCCTGTGAGGTAAATCAGGTATGACAGAGCAACAATGTGACACTGGTTTCACTGCGGCTCATGTCTGATAATAATAACACCAGCGTCTGATCTGTTTCTGACTCTGTAATGGATGTTTGTCCAGCAGGAGGCGCCAGCTCTCCATTATTGGATCATTGTTAGGGAGCATGAATGGTAATGTGTTTGTGCTTTATATCAAAGTCAAAGTCAAAGTCTGCTTTATTGTCAATTCTGCCACATGTACCGTACATACATACAGAGAATTGAAATTGCGTTACTCTCTTACTCCCTGGTGCATACAGATAACACTAAACAAACAGTAGAACGCAAGAATACAGATAAGTACAAATCTCTCTCTCTCTCTCTCTATATATATCTATCTATATATATATATATATACACATATACACATACATATACACATATATATACACATACACATACATATACACATATATATACACATACATACATATATACACATACACATATATATACACATACATACATACATACACATATAACATTAACTAAAGAAAATAAAAATAATAATATAAAAAAAAATGGATAAAGTGGCATAAGGCACATGGCAGATAGTGCAAATCAGTGAAATAAACAAACAAACAAACAGTGCAGAATATAAATGGTGTAGTGCAAAGAGCTTATAAGACTATTTAAAGTGACAAGGAGCAGTCTTTTTTTTCAGACTGCCAGAAGAGGTAGTTGAATGAATGAGGTCAGTCCAATGCTGTACAAGTGACCGGTGCTTGTCTCAGTGTGAGTGTGTGTGTGTGTGTGAGTGTGGGTGGTGGTGGTGGTGGGGGTCAGAGTTCAGTGATTCGTGGGGTAAGAGAGGGGAGGGGGGGCAAGGATGGGAGGGAGTTCAGCTTCCTGACAGCCTGGTGGATGAAGCTGTCCTTCAGTCTGTTTGTCCTGGCTTGGAGACTCCTCAGTCTCCTCCCTGATGGTAGCAGACTGAAGAAGTTGTGTGTCGGGTGGGTGGGATCACCTGTGGGTGGGATCATATCATTTTATATCATGTGTTTGTCGTGTTCAGTGAGCTGAGACTGTAAACACTGATATGATTTTATTCTCAGTCCAGGTGTCCGTTCTTCGTACCTCGCTTAATACATCTGAGATGAATTGAAAGATGCCAGATCTTCTAATCCTGATAACTGATCTCTGCCTAATTTGGTTCTTCAAACGAATTTGCGTATTAGATGAAAATATCTGTATTACGTTGTCTGAGATTACTGCACGTTCTCATGTTCCCCGAAAGGGCAGATGTATGGATACTCGAAACCACGATCAGCACCGCAGCGATTGGCTGGCGGCAAGACAGCAACGTAATACAGAACCTGATTTTACCAAGTGCGACATGTTCCTGGATCAACATCTTTGTTGACCCTGGAACAACATTGCGATTAACCAATCAGATTTGAAGAACCAGTTTATAGTTTTTGTGAAGTTTAGGCTTACAATCAGTGTTTGGTGCTTGTACATCAGTATCATTCATCTATCATTTCCTCTGATTTTAGGGATTCAAAAAACTTTATTAATCCCAGAGGGAAATTGCTTGCCATATTACAATTGCTCTCAAGAAAAGAAAGAATGAATAAATAATTAAGTAATAGTAGTAATAATATAAATAAATAAATAATTATATAGCCTACCTATAGCAACAAATTATATAACAACAAAGCACACACCAATAATATAAAAACCACCAATAAAAATGACAATTCAGATCAAATATGAAATTAACTGAGGCGCAATGGAACGACAAATGCTGATCACAATAAGTCCAGCATGGTAACGGCAATCAAGCACAGCAGTTATACAGTACGTACTGCACACCAATCTCAGCACTAACAATAAATAAGCAGCAACAATAATAATAATTTGCATTGCACAAGAAAAGTCCCTTATTGCACATGATATAAACATGTATTGCACATGCATTACCCAAGAATAACCCAGCACTTATAAAGAGGAGTTGTACAGCCTGATGGCCACAGGGATGAAGGATCTTCTAAAGCGCTCCGTGGAACACTTGGCAGTGATCATTCTCTGACTGAATGTGCTCCTCTGGTCGGCCAGCACATTATGTAGTGGGTGAGAGGGATTGTCCAGGATTTAGTAAAATTTTGACAGCATCCGTCTCTCAGCCACAACGTGAACAGGGTCCAGCTCCATGCCAAGTACAGAGCCTGCCCTCCTAATTAATTTGTCCAGTTTATTTCTGTCTGCCACCTTCATACTACTTTCCCAACAGACCACCGCATAGAAAAGGACACTAGACACCACAGACTCATAGAACATCTGCAGCAAAGTGTTGCAGATGTTAAAAGACTTGAGCCTCCTCAGAAAATACAGCCTGCTCTGACCTTTCTTGAAAAGTGCAGTTGAATTTAATGTCCAGTCCAGTTTGTTGACCTAGGAACACATCTATCTCAGCAAAATCAGGACGTGCGCAACGTAATGTAATGACATCATATCATTCAAAAAGACACCTGATGAAAGAGTTGACAAATTTGTGGCCCTTTATAAGGAAACAGCCAAGTGAACAAAACTACATAAATGTATATAGATATAAATAGATAAATGAGATGTAAATAGATAAATGAAATGTGCACTGTTTTTAATTTATTTGTAATGTTTTTACATGATTCCCAATTATTTATATTCATGACTTCTATTATTTGTACAGGCTTTACATTTTTATTTCAATGTTGTAATTAGCAATTCATTTTGCTGTATATATTGTTGCTGACATTTACACTCACGTACATATTAAGAGAGAGAACAATATGTGAATAAACATACTTTTTTTCTTTTTTAGCGCATCTTCAACACTCCATCTACAGCACACTTCTGTGCGCTTCGGTCCGTGTTGCGCATGTCGGATGAAATAATAAACAAATCCTATTTCTTATGTTGTTTTTTTCTTTCAGTATTTATTGATCCTTATTTATTTCAATTACAGTTTCTGAATGTTATTTACATATAAAATAGCTTACATTTAGACTAATGTTATTAATGTATCATTTTTAATGGAAAACATGTTTTTACCGTTAGTATACGTGACGCAAAAGAAGTTAGAATGAAGGATAAATTAAAATTCATAGCATTTAATCAAGTTCTGCTCTGTTTCTATTGGATGATTTAGGGTAAACGTCATATTATGCGACTACGCATTACTTTACGGAGAGCTTACGAACTACTAGCTACGTCCTGCCTTACGAACAACTGGTGCAACCAAATAATGTATAGAGTTAGTTTTATTAAGCCTTTAGTGTGGACTTCTAATTTAAGGAAGAACTTATGAATGGCTGGTGCAACCCTACCCAGGGGCTCAGGACGTTCCAGTTCAGCCCATTGCAAGGGTTCTTCTGACAGTAGTGGGCACTCATGCAATGTAATCATCCAAGTAAGCATGCGAGTAAATGAGATGGAGAGAAGTTTGCGAGGGAAGGGCATAAAAAACGGACTGGAACGCAACCCTGGTGAGATTATATTTCCTGAAACAATGTGTTTTATACACTTATGTTACAGTGGCATGCGAAAGTTTGGGAACCCCTTGTAGAATCTGTGAAAATGTGAATAATTTTAACAAAATAAGAGAGATCATACAAAATGCATGTTATTTTTTATTTAGTACTGTCCTGAGTAAGATATTTTACATAAAATATGTTTACATATAGTCCACAAGACAAAAAAATAGCTGAAATTATTCAAATAACCCCCCTCAAAAGTTTGTGAACCCTTGGTTGTTAATACTGTGTGAGGTTACCTGATGATCCACGACTGTTCTTTTGTTTTGTGTTGGTTGTTCATGAGTCCCTTGTTTGTTCTGAACAGTTGAACTGAGCTGTTCTTCAGACAAATACTCCACGTTAGATTCTGCAGTTTTCCAGCATTTTTGCATATTTGAACCCTTTCCAGCAGTGACTGTATGATTTTGAGATCCATCTTTTCACACTGAGGACAATTGATGGACTCAAACACAACTATTAAAAAAGGTTCAAACATTCACTGATGCTCCAGAAGAACACACGATGCATTAAGAGCTGGCTGTTGAAAACTTTTGAACAGGATGAATATTTCCAACTTTTTTCTTTTGTTGAAATATATATTTTTTTCCATTTATTGCTGCCCTTCGGAAGCAACAGAAGATACTTGCATGTTTCCTGGAAGACAAATTAAGTACAATTTACCTTGATCTTCAAATTCAAAAAGTGTTCAACCTTCCGGCTCTTAATGCATCGTGTTTCCTTCTGGAGCATCAGTGAATGTTTGAACCTTTTCAAACATGCACTCATAGAGAACTATATAATTGTCTGAGGCAATAGTAAACATGACTAAACAAGAGCTCATATTCCTATGAGCACTAAATGCAGCTTTATTAAACAGATCGGCACTGCTGCTGCTGCTGCTTCTAGCAAGTGGTATCATATTACACTGGTGTGTGCGCTGTTGTAGCGCTACCGTTGTGCTCTTTCTAATTATTATTAAAATGCCGATCATAGACTGAATAAATATTTACATAAACACACATGACAAGCAATGCTCTCATTCAAACGAATAAGCATCTTTGATTGCAAACAACCGAATAATTCCTCAAATACGTGAGCATACAGCTACTGTGTTTATACTGATACAATAATTTTCCTAAGGTAAATTAAATTGAATTAGCTATGACACACTCTGAAACACATCTATCATGATAACAAATATTGTTACTTACAGAGTTATTAACGCACAGCAATACCACACAATGGAAAAATAGACTTTAAAGGAATAAACAAAGCCAGGGAAACTCCGTATTACTCTGCTATGCTGGATGCGCTGCTGAACTGACAACTTTTTGCTCATGTACCAGACAAGTCTGGACAAGTTTGACTCGCGCATGCGTGAGGCAGGGAATTTTGTACACCCCACAAATTTACACAGGAAATTTGTAAGTCCACAAAATGTCTCATCTTAGACTGGTGCTAGAAACTAATGAAACTAATCTTCAGGCATTTCCGGTAGCACAATCAGTTTAGCTACAGGGCGGATATATGTGTTGCCCTTAATGTCCACCTCAGCAGCTCTGATTGCACCGTCATCACTTGGAAGGACTCTGGTTACCTTACCGACTGGCCATCGGGCTCTAGGAAGCTGAGGATCTGCAATCAATACAACTTGATCGACTGCAAGGTTTGGTGTGATGTTCTGCCACTTCTGTCGGAGCTGGAGACTGGGTAGGTAGTTTCTGAGGAACTGGGTCCAGAAGTGAGCGGCAATCACTTGGCTGTGTCTGTAGCGACGTCGTCCAAGCAGATTACTGGGTCCATAGACAGACTGAGGCAGGGAAGCGTCCCGCCGCCCCATAAGCAGCAAATTGGGGGTAATAGGGTCCGGATCCGCCATGTCAGATGATACATACCCCAGAGGCTTCGAATTCAAGACACCCTCCACCTCGATCAACACTGTGCTAAGGACTTCCTCAGAGACGGTATGATCTTTCAGAACAACTTGGAGGGAAGCCTTGACAGATTTAATTTCCCTCTCCCATACTCCTCCAAAGTGAGGCGCGTGAGGTGGGTTGAATATGAAGGATATTTTTTTGTTGTCTAGTTGCTCCCGGAGGGATGGTTCCATTTCCGCAAAGGCTTCAGAGAGCTCACGCTCTCCCCCTCTGAAGTTGGTGCCTCAGTCGCAGATGAGTTCAAAGGGCTTTCCTCTCCTTGCTATGAAGCGTCTGAGGGCTAATAAAAAGGAATCTGCATTCATGCTGCATAACAAGTCAAGATGTACGCACCTTGTATTGAGACATTTAAATATTTATGCCCCATCTCTTTTCTTGCCGTCTGCCTATTTTGATCGTGTAGGGACCAAAACAGTCCATCCCTGTCGACCAGAATGGAGGCTGATTAATCCTCAGACACGAAGCAGGCATGTCCGCCATTTTAGGTACAACAGGCTTGCCACGCCATTTCCTACATTCAGCACATTGTCTCTGGTGCTTTTTGACCATCTGGCGGTTTCTGAGAACCCAATAGGTTCGTCTTAACTTGGCAAAGATTCTTTCTGGTCCTGCATGCATCAGGCGGTTATAAAAATCTTGGATTAAAAGTTTGGTTATTGGGTGTTCTGGTGCCAGCACAATAGGGTGAAGTGCATCCTCTGGTAGTGTTGCAGCTTTGCGTAATCTACCACCAACTCTTATCAGGTCCAGATCAGGGTCTAATGCTGGAGCAAGGGACTTTAATCGACTGTTTGGATGCACAGGTTTGTTGGCTTGAAGGGCATGCACTTCATCAGGAAAACTTTCAGCCTGTGCACGTTTGAGGATAGCCATTTAAGTCACTATGCGTACTGTGGCAGACATAGGGGGTGCTGCCGCCCCATGCAGAGACTGGTATGTGGTCATGATGAGGCCATCTTTAGGTGAAGAGGAATGACTGATCGAGACATTACCGCAAAATGAGGATTTGCAGAGTTCTTCTGAGACTTCTACTGGCACTGAGGGGTGAATTGGCCAGTGGTCTGGAGTTTGATGCAAAAATTCTGGACCTTGTTTCCATCTGCAGGTGTGGGACAGATCTATGAGGGTCTTACCCCGGGTTATATCATCAGCAGGGTTGTTGTCTGAATCCACGTAGCTCCAGTTTTCACATCCAGTGAGGTCTTGAATCTCTGCAATTCGTGTGCCTACGAACACTTTATAGTTACATGACTCAGACTTTATCCAGTGTAACACAGTTGTTGAGTCTGACCACATGACTGTCTGTCTGATGTTAAGAGTAAGTTCTGAGTTCAGTGTTTTGGCAAGCTGAGCTCCAGACAATGCTGCACAGAGTTCAAGGCATGGCACGGAGGGTTGTGGGTAGATGAGCAATCACATCAGGAACATTGCTAGCCCACTGCCTTATGTCAAAACCACCGGTCGCCAACAATGCTCTCATTTTGTCAATGAGTTTCTTAGCCTGATGTTGACACTGAAGTGACTGTAAGCAGTTGTCCACATAGAAAGACTGCTGGATAGACTCAACTACCTCTTCATAGCCCTCGGTGTTGTCTCTGGCATGCCTCTGGAGAGCATATGTGGCACAGCATGGACTACAGGTGGTCCCAAATGGTAATACTCGCCATTCATAGATGTTGGGGGTGCGATCTCTTTCCATGTCCCTCCAGAGGAAGCGAAGCAGTGGCTGGTCTTCAGGTAGCATTCTGATTTGGTGAAACATGGCTCGTATGTCTCCACTTATGGCATACTGTCTGAACCTAAGCAGGACTCCCAGCAGTGGTGGACCAAGAGTGGGACCGGGCAGTAGATTATCATTCAGGTTTGTCTGCTCGTGGCTGAAAGAGCAGTTAAACACTACTCGGGCTTTGCCATTGTGGTGCACAATGTGGTGAGGAACAAACCATGACTCACTGGAATTGGCTGCTTCTGTACTGGTTATTCGAACTGCATAACCTGCATTCTCTAGTCTGTGTATCTCCTTGTTATACACATTTGCCAGGTTAATGTCCTTAATCAGGCGGCGTTCTGTGGCTCTTAAAAGAGCCATGACACTGTTTGGTGATGCCTGAAATTTGGGTGCATCCCCCTTTCGCAGTAGTGGAGTAGCATAGCGATTCACACCGTCAACTGTCACATGTACCGTTTTCTGTTCCAACATGGCAAGTGCTGCTTTATCTTGTCTGGAATGGACTACTTCTTTCTCATTTCTCGATGGCAGTATGTCAAGCTGCCACAACTGCTCAACATGTTGATGTAACTCTTGCGTAGGTGAAAGGAATGTGGTGTGGAGGTATGAGCTTACGTTTGAGAGTTGCTGGAGAAAGGTTGTTGGTCCTTGAACTGTCCAGCCAAGCAGTGTGTGTACTGCTATAGGGCTACCAAGCGGACCCATACGGATTGGGCAGTTTGGTGTGATCAGCTGCGGATAATCTGATCCTATGAGCAGCAGAGGCTGTACTTTATTGAAGCTTTGTAAAGGAATGTCCCTGAGGTGACCATATTTCCTCTTCAGCGTGTCCACTGGACAAGACTGCTCAGCGAGATTAAGATCTGCAGCTGTGAAAGCGTTCTGAATCTGGTGTTTTATATTTAGGTGTGACAGAGCTGATACCTCAAAGGAGACGGTGGTTCCTCTCAGTTGAACAAGGTCATGTCTTATTGTTCGAAGAGCCAACACTTCATCAGGTCCTTCCAAATGCAGATGTTTAACTGCTGCAGGTAGTATGATTGTTTTTTCAGACCCGTCGTCCAACACTGCATGAGTGTCCAGAAACCTTTTGCCACTGCGAAGTCTCACTGGGACTACTTTCAGCATGACTCTGCCTGAGTGACTGGCTTGATCCAAGTAAACTTGAGAATTGGTTGTGCGTCAGTATGCTCTGATTCTCTGCAGCGACTGCAACTTCATGCAGAATGGGCAGGTGGAGTCCCCCACATGCAGAGCAAGTTTTCTTAAGAGTACAGCTGTCTGCTTTGTGACCTCGTCCACACCTCCAGCACTTATTGTGCTCTTTTATCCAGCTTCCTCTTTGAGTGTGGTTCAACTTGAGAAAAGCTGCACAAGCATTAAGATAATGTTCATGGTTGTTGCAGAAGGGATAAAAGGGCTTAAAGCGATCCCGCTTTTTAGTTGTAGCGGCCATTTTAAAGTCTGTGGAGGAACTAAAAGGCAAATTGATGGCTTTAGGTTGTTCACTGCCAGTGAGAATTGTGGCTGACTTGGCTTTAGAGAAAGGAAGGGGTTTCTGTTCTCGCCGAAAGGGTTCTGTATGAACTTGCCCTGTTACCTGTCGAGATATCTGAATGGCCTGAGACTTCCTTTCCAGCCACTCAGCAAATTCTGGCAATGTGTAAGTTCTGGAGGTGCCGCTCACAATAATGTGCTGGTTGAGACAGTATTCTATGAAGGAGTCTCTGTAGCTGACAGGCAGTTTGGTCAGTAAAGTGTCAACGTGGGAACCACACTGCAGTTCGTATCTAGAAGGCCCTTCCATCGTGTTCAACATGCCCACCAGTGTGTTAACAGCTGCTGCAAAGTCCTCAAATCCCTGTGCATCACTTGGTCGAATAGCTGGTGCATTAAGGATAGCTCTCAGCTCACTCTGAATTAACTGTCTTGGTTGACCGTATCTCTGTTCAAGAGCCTGCATGGCACTGGTGTAAGGATATGGGCTGTTAACATACCTCTTAGCTACCTGGTAAGCAGCATGCAGATGTAGATGATCCAAGAGCACTTGATACTTGTAGTCCTCTGTTAAATGTTTGTGTGGGCCAAGAATGCTGTCCAGCCCTTTCTTGAGCATCAGGAAATCACTCTCTTTCCCTGAGGAGAAAACTGCCAGCCTTGGTTTGGGTATGCCATAGGAGGAAGCAATGGCCATCTCCATCAGTCCAGGCGTCACAGTGTTTGTAGGGTAATAATGTTGTGATTGTGGTCCAGGCCAAGGAGGAGGCGGTAGTGATTGATAAGGGTGATGAGGATGCATTGTTGGTTGCACTGGCACAGGCTGAACTGAAGTTGGCCTTGTTTGCTTGTACTTTGGCGGCAGTGAGGCTGGAACAGATTGTGCAGCAACTAGCTGACTTTGGGGCAGCACATAAGAAGGCGCAGGCTGTACAACAGCTGATCGATAAGGAGTCTTCATGCGGACTACTGCAGGCTGCACTGGGCTTGGCTGATGCTGTGGCTGTACCTGAGGATGGGCAGGATGAGTAGCTGTGGGGGGGCATGAGTCCGACCGTCGGAGTTCAGGAAACAGTCTTTGATGCTGTGGCTCTGGCAGAGAAGCTACACGAGCTAGATTGGATGGCTGCATGCTTGATTGTGGGCGCTGCTGCATAGGGGGCTCATGATAGAGTGTTTCCTCATAGTGTGGAGACGATGCTACAGCCACTGAGGGTCCTAATCCAGTGTTACTGAGTTCAATGTGATGAAGGCTCTGATAGTGTCCATAAACAGGAGATCTAGATGCGAAGGATGCTTGTCTAGCACTGTCCATTCTGATTTGAAGCTCTCTCATGTCACTGCTTAAATTTCTCCAACGTGCCTCCAAGTGGTGCAGCTTTTCACTTTCAAAGTCTCTGTCCATGTGAGCAGGAGTAATACAGCCCTTATAAGGGTCCTGACTTACTTGAGGTATTCCTTGAGTGCCATCTGCTGGTGAAGGATGACCATGCCTCAGAGGTGGATAATCAAGCACATAATCCTCCAAGTAGGTGGGCACCCGCCGGGTAACGACTTGGACGAGGATCTGGAACTTGTTCTCCTGCGTAGTAATCTCTGGATGTAGCCATAGCGCAGCTGATGTCCCGATCCGGCTCGAAGGACCAATTTGTGGGATATTATGTGCGCAGTTGGTTGGTTGGAACTCAGCTGGCCTAATTCTTCGATTAGAAAGAACTGCAGCTACTCCAGAGTGAACATGTCTAATCTCAATGTTTATTGGTTTGTGTGGATATGCACAAAATGTGGTTTCTGTCAGAGAACAAAATAAATCTGATAAATATACATGTGATATTATGAAATGACAAATAAACAAAGATAAACTATACTCTATAAGAACTCCATAGAGAACTATATAATTGTCTGAGGCAATAGTAAACATGACTAAACAAGAGCTTATATTCCTATGAGCACTAAATGCAGCTTTATTAAACAGATCGGCACTGCTGCTGCTGCTGCTTCTAGCAAGTGGTGTCATATTACACTGGTGTGTGCGCTGTTGTAGCGCTACCGTTGTGCCCTTTCTAATTATTATTAAAATGGCGATCATAGACTGAATAAATATTTACATAAACACACATGACAAGCAATGCTCTCATTCAAACGAATAAGCATCTTTGATTGCAAACAACCGAATAATTCCTCAAATACGTGAGCATACAGCTACTGTGTTTATACTGATGCAATAATTTTCCTAAGGTAAATTAAATTGAATTAGCTATGACACACTCTGAAACACATCTACCATGATAACAAATATTGTTACTTACAGAGTTATTAACACACAGCAATACCACACAATGGAAAAATAGACTTTAAAGGAATAAACAAAGCCAGGGAAACTCTGTATTACTCTGCTATGCTGGATGCGCTGCTGAACTGACAACTTTTTGCGCATGTACCAGACAAGTCTGGACAAGTTTGACTCGCGCATGCGTGAGGCAGGGAATTTTGTTCAATTACACCTGAAACACTTCATCACTTGGTGTCTTCAGTCCCTAAACGTCTTTTAAGTGTTGTGAAAAGGAATGGCAACATTACAAAGTGGTAAATGCTTTACTGTCCCAAGTTTTTTTGGAATGTGTTGCAGGTCTGAATGACAGGAAAGGATGTATATTTACAAATGACATGAAGTTGACCAGACAAAACATGAAATATTTTGTGTTCATATTGTCTGCAATGAAATACAAGTCAAAGTAAATTTAGAAATCACTACTTTCTTTTTTTATTTGCGTTTTCCATACTGTCCCAACTTTTTCTGATTTGGGGTTGTATATTACAGAAAGGACATTTTCAGTGAATATAGGTGATTGTACATCAAAGAATTATGACATTTTATATGGTGTTCCACAAGGTTCCATCCTTGGGCCAGTTTTGTTTTCATTATATATGCTTCCTTTGGGTAGAAATATGAAATGAATTACCATCTTTATGCTGATGACATACAATTATATATTTCAGTTAAGCCCAGAGACACTGTTGTAATAGAAAGCTTGTCTAACTGTCTGTCCAGCATTGTAAAATGGATGAATGTAAATTTTAAAAAATTTAACAAAGATAAAACCGAAATTCTTATTGTGGGTAAAAAAAACCTGAGCGGGAGAGGAGTGAAGCAGAATTGTGTTCCTTAGCTTTACAATCTAAGAAAGAAGTAAAGAACCTGGGTGTCATTTTGAACTGTGATCTGAGTTTTAAGTCTCATATATGAATCATGTTACAAAAATATGTTTCTATCATTTGAGAAATATTGCCAGGATTTGTCCTTTTTTATCTTTTAATGATGCTAAGAAACTAATTCATGTATTTATCTTCTCTCGACTTGATTACTGTAATGCTGTGTACATGGGCGGCGCTAGGGAGGGGCTAGCAGGTGCTCCAGCACCCCCAAGAAAAACCAAAGCACCCCCATAGCACCCCCATAAAAAATGAAATAAAATAAAACCATTTGACTCATTAAACACATGCATAAATACTGCAATGCAATAACGTGATTTGCAGTCGCACATAATGTCAGCATTTTATTTAAAAAATGGATCGGTTCCTTGTGCCATGTACTGTTGGCCTGCCCCGACTAAAGATTTTTCTAGTCAACTATTCGCACGTTTATATTAAATTGATAGTATAATAACCATTTAGGTTATTATTTATGCCTATTATTTAGGCATTTAGGCGTATTATTCCGCGCTCAAACGCACGCATAAAGGTCTCTGCACACTGAGCTTGCCGCAAAGCACCGGCTAAAGTAATGATTATGAATGCATCGGGGAAAAATACATTTTAATTATTTATTAATAAACTAGTGCTTTCTCAGAATCAACATCTCCACAGTGGACGTGCCTTTAATAGAGAAATGCACCTATACGGACTACATAATCAAAGAAGATTTTTTTTTATTTTTATTATTGGTTTTCAAGCTTTCTGCAGATTTATTTCTTATGTCTGTGAGCTGGTTCATTGTTGTGACGCGCTCTATTCACAGAGACTGCATGATAACAGAAATCCAAAAATGACAGGAGTATAAGCTCTTTCCCAGGAAAAAAAATAAATAAATAAAAATAATTTCGTGCGCGCCCCCATGCAGTAGGCTAAGCGCGATAATACTCCCACATTCCTCGTAAGCAGCGGATGGGCCTGACAGGCACAGGCCCGCCCACTCTGATGAAATGCCCCCCCCCCCCCAGTTTATTATACAAATATAATATTTGTTTAAATAATTATTGTTTAATCTATTTTAGCACAATTAGAGGACTATTATAACATCTCAAATAATTAAAATAAATAAAATGTGTTTTTGCATAATTCTTGATGAGTTTGATTGACAGCAGTGTTCACAAATTGTTATCCAGGCTGTTTCGGGCTTGTCTTGCATGCAAATTTGTGCGTGTTCACCAGTTCAGTTGGCCTGTAATTTGCAGCTGTGTGTTAGAAAAAACAGCAGCAATGCATAATTCTGTAAAAAATACTTTTAAAAACTCGCACTCAGGAGGGAGAGAGCCCGTCCATCAGTCCGCAAGTAACGGTAAGACTTTCAGTTCCACGCGAGAACCGGCTCATTCTGTGAAGCCCGTGAACACACTACAGGCACACTACACACTACAGCTCAGTCGTGTTTTTAAAGTCGTTTGGTGTGCGGTGTCTAAATAATTTAAGACCAGCTGTTGCCAATCGTCCTGACAAAGATTAGCCTATTTATATATATATATATATATATATATATATATATATATATCAATTTAATAAAATAATTGATATATATATATATAACAGGTGCAGTTAATCGCCGGCAAAATTGATATATATATATATATATATATATATATATATATATATATATATCTATATATCAATTTTGTGACATGACGCCGGCGATTAACTGCACCTGTTTCCTAATTTGTAGGCCTATTAATTTAAATAATGAATTAACAAATAAAAAAAAAAAATCACTAACATGACATTTCTTTATAAAATAATTTTATGCACTTTAGTTATATCTAATTTGCCATTTTCAATTAATGCAGTCCTGTTACATTCTTCTTATTATTAGGCCTATTATTATTAAGTTACTTTTATTATTAAATTAATATTAAAATTTATTTGCCCCGAAATAATTTCATAACGCATCATAACTGACGCACTACGAGGATAATAAAGATTAGGCTATTACTCCTCATTGAAAATGTTTTTAAAAGGTCTTTCAAAACAGGTTTATTATACAATGAATTAGCCTATAGGCCTATAATTAAAATTATTAACACTGCCATCATCAATGAAAAAGCTTTATTTCAAGCACCAACTTTTTAAAAAAAGAAAAAAAACAACAACCTGTTTAACACGAAATTTCTTCTCTCTTTATTTATTCGGGTCACAAGAGAAATATTAAAGGAGTAAATTAAAACATTTAGCTATAGCTAAACCGTTATCAGCATCTGAAGTAGATGCGTCTCTGGTCGTCTCTGAGAGAATGTGCCGTTAATGCAGCGACAGATGCCGAAAGCACCTCAGATTTTACTTTTAATTTCTAGTGAATCGACTGAGATTAAGAGGTTCACCGCATAACTTTTGCGCACAGTTTTCACATTACTTGTGTGATATCCATTGGCTCGCCTTCCTGGTTTAAAACAAACATTTACAATAGGCTATTGCGACGTAACCAGCCCCCCACCCTTGAGTTCGCTGTTGGGGGCCGCGGATTTGCGCAACGCCACTGGACTCCGTCCTCTAGTGCCCGCTCACTTCTGCCCAGGCCCGCCCAAAAATACAATTCTGGCTACGCCACTACTCATAAACATTTGAAATGCGCCTATATAGTGATTTTATTATTCATATAATAATAATATCAACCTGTTTTGGTCATATTTTCTATTAATTGACCAGCTCCCCCTGTCATTGATCTAGCACCCCCTCAGCACCTGCGTTCAAAATTCTCTGGCGCCGCCCCTGGCTGTGTACACTGGTCTACTTAAGGGTTCTATAGTTAAGCTGCAATTGATACAAAATGCAGCAGCCAGAGTATTAATGATATTGAAGAAACAAGAACATACAGGTACATCTCAGAAAATTAGAATATTGTGAAAATGTTTATTTTTTCTTGTAACTTATTTCAAAAAGTGAAACTTTAGATTCATTACATGTAAAGTAAAACATTTCAAAAGTTTTTTTTTTGTTTTAATTTGGATGATTAGAGCTTACAGCTCATGAAAGTCAAAAATTAGTATCTCAAAATATTAGAATATTTACATTTGAGTTTCAATAAATGACCATCCATACAGTATAAATTCTGGGTATCTCTTGTTCTTTGAAACCACAATAACGGGGAAGACTGCTGATGGTCCAGAAGACGATAATTGACACCCTCCACAAAGAGGGTAAGTCACAGAGGGTCAATACTGAAAGGGGTGGCTGTTCAAGGAGTGCTGTATCAAAGCATATTAAATGCAAAGTTGACTGGATGGTGACATTGTGATGAAACGATGGATTTGATGGAACCACAAGCAGTTCTGTCTTGGCAAGGTTGAGTTGAAGGTGATGGTCCTTCATCCAGCAAGAAATGTCTGTTAGACATGCTGAGATGCGAGCAGCTATCGTCGGATCATCAGGATGGAATGAGTGGTAGAGTTGAGTGTCATCAGCATAGCAGTGATATGAAAAGCCATGTTTCTGAATGAGAGAGCCTAGTGATGCCATGTAGACAGAAGAGAAGTGGTCCAAGAACTGAGCCCTGAGGCACCCCAGTAGTTAGATGTTGCGACTTGGAAACCTGACCTCTCCAAAGTACCTTGAAGGATCTATTTGAGAGGTAAGACTCAAACCACTGGAGTGCGGTTCCTGAGATGCCCTTTATCAATAGGGTACTTACTTTATGTCTCACAATTATGACGTAATATGACATTTTGCTCATGATTTATGTTTTTTTTATTTACACAATAGATGTTTCCTTCGTTGTTGTTGTTTTGTCTTGTGGTAATTTGTGATTGTACACTACTGATTTGAATTAGGATTTTTTAATATGTTTGAAAGAAGTCTCTTATGCTTACCAAGTCTGCATTTATTTGATCAAAAATAGATAAAAGCATCAAATCCAAATACAAAAAAAATAAAAAAAAATAAATACAAAGCAGCATCAAATCAGTATACTAGAAAGATTTATAAAAGATTGTGTGACACTGAAGACTGGAGTATTTAACTGAAGATTAAAAAAATTAAATCAAACACGGTTTATCTGTTTAAATTGCAAACCAGTGATGTATGTTGTTGATGGTTGCATAAAAAAATAAAATGTTCAGGTATATAATCACACACAAAAATAATAAAATAAAAGTCTCACATGGGTTGGACCTCTTAATTTTGAACTCTCAAAGTGCACTTTTTTTTCTTTTTAAATATCACAATAAATATCGTATCGTGAACTTCATATTGCAATAATATCATATCGTAAGATTTTGATATCATTACATCCCTAGTATACATGTTGAATTAATTATTAATTTAACCAACATTTAAATCATGAACTGCTTCAAAATGCATGCTGTTAACTAAATCATTGTTGAAACATTTGCAGTTACTGTAAGTATAAAAACAATATAACAACAATTACATAAACAGTGAATAACTGTACAAGGCACATACAAAGCATAAATCTTTATTGAGATTTTGTGGGCACTTTGTCATTTGTATTACATATATTGAGGATCTCGTCCATCTGATGTTTATCATGTTCATCTAATGCTCGCTACTGTTATGAATATGATACTTAACTTTTTAATATGCAGGGGAAATTCACAACATTAAACAAATAAACAAATTTACATTCAGGACGTTTGCGTTGAACATTGATAATTCAGATATAAAAACGCTGACTAGTTGGGTGATGTTTTTTCATTAAAATTGTATGATTTCCTATTAATTCACTAGAATACTAGGGAATACTAATATGACGGTGCAGTGGCTTCACTTCTATAATGTCATGAGCAATCCAGTTCTCTATTATAGATCAGGTGCGTGTAAACTTATAATAATGGATTACTAGGGTCACGTGGACTTAACAGACACACACGTCACAGTAATAAAGTCCCCAAGACACCAGATTTTCTCCAATATATAAATTTACCTCAAACATCTTGTTTTCATTATCCTTGGAACAAAACTCAAAATCAAAAATAAAATTAGATTAATCGCACAGCCCTAAAGTGCAAGAGAGATCTCACTTCTGGATTACAAATAATGAAAACACATCACTGGCAAAAATTATTGCATACATAAACAGTTCACAAGATACAATTAGCTTGATAACTTCTGTGCAATAATAAATTGTAAGTGTATTTCCTTAATTTCTCCAGTACTGAAAGCAGAACTGATAATGTCAGAGCTTATCAATACTACGGTCTTTAATAATTTAGCCGGTTTAATACCAGGTACTTCTCTTCGGACAGCAGAAGAGAACAGCAGTTTGTAAGTGTTTTGTCTTGTTTTCTCATTAGATTTCAGCTCAGCTGTCGTTGCTAGGAAACATTATTTTTGCATACTGTGTTTTACCTGGTAAACGCGTTCGCAAGTCGCGTTTGTTCTCGTGCTTATCGCGGGAGTTCCCAGTTTCGGTTTGCTAAGTAGAAAGGCGTGGTCTAAGCCAGAGAAAGTACTTATTTACCTGACTCAGTGACACTTGTTAGAAGGAGCAGTCGGACAGCAGAAGAGAACAGCAGTTTGTAAGTGTTTTGTCTTGTTTTCTCATTAGATTTCAGCTCAGTTGTCGTTGCTAAGAAACATTATTTTTGCATACTGTGTTTTACCTGGTAAACGCGTTCGCAAGTCGCGTTTGTTCTCGTGCTTATCGCAGGAGTTCCCAGTTTCGGTTTGCTAAGTAGAAAGGCGTGGTCAGCTGACTTCAGGGACTAGTAATTAGGCAAGTATAAAACTGGTTTGTACACCGCGGCAACGGTCGCAGCAGCCCTCGTGTGAAGCCCTCCTCGTGTGAAGACCGACGAGTGTAAAGACGATCGACTCTACCTTGCACGACTCCACCGAGCAAGGACACCGACAAGGCACTTGAGTATTGCTTTCTCCCCTTTCTTTACTTTTTGTCTAACTTGTACTCATCTAATTGTTGAATCAATTGTACTCACTATGTGCTTTCAAATCTGTACTATTACTACTAACACTCGGAGAGCACGCACTGTACGTTGGAGGCAGGCCAATCCTAATAATCTACGACCAGTCCCTCTGTCCTCTACTACTTTACTCTCTGTTCCAATTGGTCTTTGGAACTGCCAGTCTGCTGTAAACAAAACACATTTTATTCCTTCTATTGCTACCCATTCCGGTCTCAACCTCATGGCCCTAACTGAGACTTGGATCAAACCTGAGGACACTGCCACTCCTGCAGCTCTCTCCACTAATTTCACTTTTTCCCACACCCCTCGCACGATTGGGAGGGGTGGAGGCACTGGTCTCCTTATTTCAAATGAATGGAAATTTGATCTTCTACCATCTCCAAAAGGCAACAGTTCATTTGAATCTCATGCAATTACTATTACTCACCCTGCTAAAATCCACGTTGTAGTTGTGTATCGTCCCCCAGGTCAACTGGGTGACTTCTTGGAGGAGTTGGATATGTTACTGTCAAACTTTCCTGAAGATGGTACTCCTCTGGTACTGCTCGGTGACTTCAACATCCACCTAGAAAAAACCCAGGCTACTGACTTCAACACTCTTCTCACCTCATTTGACCTCAAACGAGTGTCTACTACGGCTACTCACAAATCAGGTAACCGACTGGACCTCATCTACACACGCTACTGCTCCACTGACAACACATTAGTAACTCCGCTGCACACCTCAGACCACTTCCTCATCACTTCTAACCTCACACTAACTCCTGACATAGCACACGCTCCTTCGCAGGTCACCTTTCGACGTAACCTACGCTCGCTCTCTCCCTCTCGCCTATCCTCAATGGTTTCATCCGCACTACCTTCACCCTCTCAGTTTTCAGCACTCGACATAAACAGTGCTACTGACGCTCTTTGCTTCACTCTTGCATCTTGCTTAGACAACTTTTGCCCCCTTTCATCCAGATCAGCACGCGCTACCCCCTCTGCCCCCTGGTTGTCCGATGTTCTCCGTGAACATCGTGCTAAACTAAGGGCTGCAGAGAGGAAATGGCACAAATCCAAAAACTCTACCGACCTTAGTGTGTATCAGTCACACCTCTCTTCCTTCTCTGCAAATGTCTCCACTGCTAAAATGACATACTACCACAGCAAAATTAACAACTGTTCCGACTCTCGCGCACTCTTCAAAACGTTCTCTTCTCTTCTCTGTCCCCCTCCCCCTCCTACTACATCAACTCTTACAGCTGATGACTTTGCAACTTTCTTCACAAATAAAACAAAAACCATCAGTGACCAATTCCTCACACCACAAACTAATAATAACTTCATAACGACAAATACACAATCTCTCACCTCCTTTTCTCCTCTCTCGGAGACGGAGGTTTCCAAACTCATCCTTTCCAATCATCCCACTACTTGTCCGCTAGATCCTATCCCCACTCACCTCCTTCAAGCCATTTCTTCTTCGGTCATACCTGCTCTTACTCACATTATCAACACCTCGCTTAACACTGGTACATTTCCCACAGCATTTTAGCAGGCTCGGGTAAGCCCACTGCTTAAAAAACCTGCTCTAAATCCAGCACTTTTAGAAAACTACAGACCGGTATCCCTTCTTCCATTCATTGCAAAGTCACTTGAGCGAGTTGTGTTCAACCAACTCTCTGTTTCTTGCACAGAACAACATTCTGGACAACAACCAATCTGGCTTCAGAAGTGGACACTCAACTGAGACTGCCCTACTCTCGGTTACAGAGGCCCTGAGACTGGCAAGAGCAGCTTCCAAATCCTCTGTACTCATCTTGCTGGATCTGTCTGCTGCCTTTGACACAGTTAACCACCAGATCCTCATGTCCATCCTCAGAAAGATGGGCATCTCAGGAACCGCCCTCCTGTGGTTCGAGTCTTACCTCTCAGATAGGTCCTTCAGGGTGTCTTGGAGGGGTGAGGTTTCAAAGTCACAACTTCTTGCTACTGGAGTTCCTCAAGGCTCAGTGCTTGGACCACTTCTCTTCTCCATCTACATGTCGTCATTAGGATTGGTTATTCAGAAGCATGGCTTTTCCTACCACTGCTATGCTGATGACACTCAACTCTACTTCTCATTCCAACCAGATGATCCGACGGTAACTGATCGCATTGCAGCCTGTCTGAGTGACATTTCTAGATGGATGATGGACCATCACCTTCAGCTCAATCTTGCTAAGACAGAACTGCTTGTGTTCTCCGCCAACCCATCACTTCACCACAACTTCTCTATACAGCTGGGTTCGTCAACCATAACTCCTTCCAGAAATGCCAGGAACCTTGGAGTTGTGATCGATGATCAGTTAAGCTTCACAGACCATATTGCTACAACGGCCCGGTCCTGCAGATTTGCCTTATACAACATTAGGAAGATTAGGCCCTTCCTGCAAGAGCAAGCTGCACAACTCCTTGTCCAAGCTCTTGTTCTCTCCAGACTGGACTATTGTAATGCTCTCTTGGCAGGCCTTCCCGCATGTACTATCAAGCCTCTGCAACTAATCCAGAATGCAGCAGCCAGAGTGGTCTTTAATGAGCCAAAAAAAGCCCCTCACTTCATCAGGTTACACTGGCTACCAATAGCCGCTCGCATCAAATTCAAGGTACTGATGTTTGCCTACAAGACCACAACTGGCACTGCACCAATATACCTAAACTCGCTGGTTCAAACTTATGCGCCCTCCAGAAGCTTGCGTTCTGCAAGTGAACGACGTCTTGTGGTGCCATCCCAAAGAGGTACCAAATCACTCTCACGGACCTTTTCCTGGACTGTGCCCAGCTGGTGGAATGACCTCCCGATCTCAATTCGAACAGCTGAGTCTTTAGCCATTTTCAAAAAACATCTAAAAGACATCTTTTTCGCCAGCACCTGACTAACTAATACTAACACTTACCTATTCTATTTAAAAAAAAAAAAAAAAATTCTGTGCTAGACTAACTGAGACTTGTCACGGCACTTGTATACTGTTGCTCTCTCGATGGTCTGATTGCTTCTATTGTTCTCCTCATTTGTACGTCGCTTTGGATAAAAGCATCTGCTAAATGATTAAATGTAAATGTAAATTTAAATTTAGGTACAAAGAGAAGCAAAGAAGGATTAGATGCAAAGCTACATGACAGTATATCTTGCATCTGCATTTCCTAAATACATCATAAGTGGAAGAATAACTAGTCATTTTAGAAACAACAGTGAAGACCAACATTTAAAATAAACCTAAGTCTTTCTTAAAAGTGTTACAGTCTCTTCTTCTGCTTCCTGAACAAGAACAGTTTGTAAAAATCTTCTGCTTTCCTTCATGAAAGAGCAAGCAAACTGCAAGTGACACATAATCATTATAAGACAAATGAACAACATGAAACTCATAAGGAAGCACACTGATATCATTTATTTAATGAAGCAAAATGAAAACAAGAATACATTTTTTTGACATTGTTCTTTGGGGAGGAACTCCATCTTTGAGTTGATCTGAATCTCACAGTTAAATCTGCTGGTTATGAAGATGAACTTTATTCACTGTGAAAACTTTAGATAATGTTTCTTTGTCATGTCGCTTGTTATGACAGATTTATTTAGATTATATTTTATTGTTTGATGCATTATTGTGTCACATTTGGCAAGGACACGGCGTCAGACCTGAACGTGCTGGATCTGTAGATGATCTACTTACTGTGATTGTTTTTTGTATGACTGTGTAGAGAAGATGAATGACTGAAACACTTCCCACATGCAGTGCAGTGATACGGTTTCTCTCCACTGTGGATCCTCTCGTGTGTTTTCAGATGTATTGACTGACTGAATCTCTTGTCACAGTGTGAACACTTGTACGGTTTCTCTCCAGTGTGGATCCTCTCATGTGTTTTCATATTTCCTAACTGACTGAATCTCTTGTCACAGTGTGAACACTTGTAAGCTTTCTCTCCAATGTGATTCATCTCATGTGTTTTCAGATGTATTGACTGGCTGAATCTCTTCTCACAGTGTGAACACTTGAACGGTTTCTCTCCAGTGTGGACCCCCTCATGTGTTTTCAGATGTATTGACCGACTGAATCTCTTGTTACAGTGTGAACACTTGTAAGGTTTTTCTCCAGTGTGGATGCTCTCGTGTCTTTTCAAAAATCCCGAATTATTGAATCTCTTGTCACAGTGTGAACACTTGTACGGTTTCTCTCCAGTGTGGACCCTCTCATGTGTTTTCAGGGATCCTGACTGACTGAATCTCATGTCACAGTGTGAACACTTGTAAGGTTTCTCTCCAGTGTGGATCATCTCATGTTTTTTTAGGTCTCCTGACTGACTGAATCTCTTGTTGCAGTGTGAACACTTGTAAGGTTTTTCTCCAGTGTGGACCCTCTCATGTGTTTTCAGGGATCCTGACTGACTGAATCTCTTGTCACAGTGTGAACACTTGTAAGGTTTCTCTCCAGTATGAACTTTTATATGCTCCAAAAGGTTTCCTTTTATTGTGAAACTCTTCGCGCACTGACCACATGTATACGGTTTCTCTCCAGTGTGGATCCTCTCATGTTTTTTCAGGACTCCTGACTGACTGAATCTCTTGTCACAGTGTGAACACTTGTACGGTTTTTCTCCAGTGTGGATCCTCTCATGTATTTTCAGGTCTCCTGAATGATTGAATCTCTTGTCACAGTGTGAACACTTGTACGGTTTCTCTCCAGTGTGGATCCTCTCATGTTTTTTCAGGTCTCCTGAATGATTGGATCTCTTATCACAGTGTGAACACTTGAACACCTTCTCGCCAGTGTGAACTCTCATGTGAACATCAAATTTATATTTGGATGTCAAATTCTTTCCACACTGAGTGCAGGTGAAATATTTATTGGCTCTTCTTTTATTTAAATCATTCTGTTTGCTTTGACAGTGATTTTTTTCCTCAACTTCACTCAATTCTTCATTGTCCTCATTTTTTTTAATCAACTCTGAAATAAATGTAAAAACAGTACATTTGTCAGTAACTCATAAAAAAAAGTGAAAATACATCAAATTGAACTAGAGACCTGCGCGGGACGGATTTTTCAGTCCTGCTCCCGCCCGCAAGATTCTGTCCCATGCCCGCCTGCTCCCGCAGAAATATATCTTATCTGGTCCCGCTCCCGCCCGCATAAAAAAAAATCTATATAGATTTTTTTTCTGTACATCGAAGAAATTTACATTAAATGGTTCTGTAACATCTCCTAAGCTCCACAACATCCCAGCATAAATGCTCCCGATAAAATGTTATTTAGGCTAAGTATCAATATTCACAAGCCACTGTTATTTTTAACAGAAAAGCAAGCATGGGCTGCTGCGTGCATGGTTAGGCATGGCAAAATGCGAGCAGCTTCCTTTATTATCACTAAAAGCTGACATCTCAGTTCATCGCGATCTCATAAAGCTCTGTTATAACACAATGAACATATGCACAATGAATCTTTCACAATGTCTACACTTCGTGTATTAAAATGTGACGATTCGTGAGCACGCAATTTCAGCACTGCTGTGAGTCACCTCTGATTGGCCATTGCATTCCAGAAATCAACAGCTGAGTCTGTGATTGGCTACATTGCGCAACCCTTTAAACACGTGTTATAAATACAAACCCGATTCCAAAAAAGTTGGGACACTGTACAAATTGTGAATACAAACAGAATGCAATGATGTGGAAGTTTCAAATTTCAATATTTTTATTCAGAATACAACATAGATGACATATCAAATGTTTAAACTGAGAAAATGTATAATTTTAAGGGAAAAATAAGTTGATTTTAAATTATGGCATCAACACATCTCAAAAAAGTTGGGACAAGGCCATGTTTACCACTGTGTGGCATCCCTTCTTCTTTTTATAACAGTATGCAAACGTCTGGGGACTGAGGAGACAAGTTGCTCAAGTTTAGGAATAGGAATGTTGTCCCATTCTTGTCTAATACAGGCTTCTAGTTGCTCAACTGTCTTAGGTCTTCTTTGTCGCATCTTCCTCTTTATGATGCGCCAAATGTTTTCTATGGGTGAAAGATCTGGACTGCAGGCTGGCCATTTCAGTACCCGGATCCTTCTTCTACGCAGCCATGATGTTGTAATTGATGCAGTATGTGGTCTGGCATTGTCATGTTGGAAAATGCAAGGTCTTCCCTGAAAGAGACGACGTCTGGATGGGAGCATATGTTGTTCTAGAACTTGGATATACCTTCCAGCATTGATGGTGCCTTTCCAGATGTGTAAGCTGCCCATGCCACACGCACTCATGCAACCCCATACCATCAGAGATGCAGGCTTCTGAACTGAGCGCTGATAACAACTTGGGTTGTCCTTGTCCTCTTTAGTCCGGATGACATGGCGTCCCAGTTTTCCAAAAAGAACTTCAAATTTTGATTCGTCTGACCACAGAACAGTTTTCCACTTTGCCACAGTCCATTTTAAATGAGCCTTGGCCCAGAGAAAACGCCTGCGCTTCTGGATCATGTTTAGATATGGCTTCTTTTTTGACCTATAGAGATTTAGCTGGCAACGGCGAATGGCACAGTGGATTGTGTTCACCGACAATGTTTTCTGGAAGTATTCCTGAGCCCATGTTGTGATTTCCATTACAGTAGCATTCCTGTATGTGATGCAGTGCCGTCTAAGGGCCCGAAGATCACAGGCATCCAGTATGGTTTTCCGGCCTTTACCCTTATGCACAGCGATTGTTCCAGATTCTCTGAATCTTTGGATTATATTATGCACTGTAGATGATGATAACTTCAAACTCTTTGCAATTTGTCTCTGAGAAACTCCTTTCTGATATTGCTCCACTATTTTTCGCCGCAGCATTGGGGGAATTGGTGATCCTCTTCCCATCTTGACTTCTGAGAGACACTGCCACTCTGAGAGGCTCTTTTTATACCCAATCATGTTGCCAATTGACCTAATAAGTTGCAAATTGGTCCTCCAGCTGTTCCTTATATGTACATTTAACTTTTCCAGACTCTTATTGCTACCTGTCCCAGCTTTTTTGGAATGTGTAGCTCTCATGAAATCCAAAATGAGCCAATATTTGCCATGACATTTCAAAATGTCTCACTTTCAACATTTGATATGTTATCTATATTCTATTGTGAATAAAATATAAGTTTATGATATTTGTAAATTATTGCATTCCTTTTTTATTCACAATTTGTACAGTGTCCCAACTTTTTTGGAATCGGGTTTGTAGAAACTCTGGCTAGCTTGCGCATGTTAATCATTTTAATGTTAATATTAGTTGTTCTTTTTGCTTTTGTGCAACAGATAAATAACAATTTATATGTTTTAGACATTTTATGTTTAGATAATTTCTATTTTGCGGGAGTCCCTCAAATAATTTTACTATCCCGCATCCCGTACACACAAGTCTCTTCCCGCCCGCACCCGCACTCGCCCATCAAGAGTTGTCCCGCGCCGCACCCCGTTGTGTTGAGTCCTGCGGTACTCCCGTGGGAGTGCAGGTCTCTAAATTGAACCCTGATGTAACACTGGAAAGTAGACAATTGCTATACAAAATTTAGATAATTTAGATTATCTATCAAAATTTAGATACTTCTATTACATTTAATATATATACATCCCTGAAACTTGACCTTGATTTTCACATTTTTAAAACATAATAGGCACAAATCCCATGTTTCTGTAGGAAGAGCTTTTAAACATGTTTGATCAACAACACGGTTAACTAACATAAATAATTGTGTTGCAAAAAACTACCCAGTTCATAGAAAGTGTCCCTTATTATTTGATTTAGTTATATTACTGAAGATTTCTAAAGCTTTTTCCAATTACAACAAACAAAATTTAAAACTGCTTGAAACTTTAGAACCGTCAGCATTATTAATGAAGAATAAAGACCAACCTGTTTGTTCTTCAGTGTGTTTGATTCTACAGGGCTCTGGATCTCTCGTCTCTTCTCTGTCCTCTTTAATAAACTCAGTCTTTACAGATTTCTTACTGATGATTTGATGTTCGTCTGCATCTGTAAACTCATGGGAATATTCCAGCTGAATTTCTGTGTGAAAGAAGCAGATTTGCCATAATCAACAAGAAATCAAAGAGGCACTGTAAATCATATCACTATATTAAAAGAGTGTCGACCCAAAAGTAAGAGTGTCGAGCACATCAGTTTAAAAGTCACATTCAGTAACACTGCACTCACATAAGTGCTAGTTCACACATTCTATGTATTTCTGTTGTATGTCTAATTAACAGTAAGAATAAAAAATGAAAGCATGAACAAATCTGATGACACCCATCATCATTAACAACTACAGGTAAATAACTACACTAAAGCATGTGTGTAAATATCCTCCTGAGACCTGAGAAAAAAAAAAGTTTTGTTAATTAGGCTATTTTTTTCATGTCATTACATTGTTTAGAGCTGCTAAAGCTGCTTTGACAATCTGTATTGTAAAAAGTGCTTTAATGGTTACATTAACACTATAATAAAACTCCAAACTCAGTACTGGAGGGCTGTCCTGCAGAGTTTAGTTCCAAGCAGCTCCAAGACATCTGGCTGAAAGTTTCTTGTATGCCTTGGGACAAGAGTCCCTGTTCTTATTCCACTCACATCAAAATGGTTGTGATGCATGTGGAGACTCAGTTCATGTTTACCTGGGGCCCGTTTCAATAAGGAGGTTCAACCACCTCTGAGTTTAAACTTGAACTCTGAGTTGACTTACCGTGAGATGGGAACTCTAAGAGTTTTCGGTTTCAGAACGGCTGAATTGCGTTAGTTTATTTAACTCTGAGTAGGTTGACTCTGAGTTTAGCACGTGCACCACAACTATGAAAAGTCATGATCAGTGGAGCTGTGAAATTACGATTCACCATGGCAACAGCTCCCGCCAAAAAGACATCCGCATACTTCCGAGTCAATGCGTAACTTTAATTCTTAATAACTGTCAATAACTTAATAATTGTTATAATATCAGAGGTGAAAACTGTAAATTATTGAACTAATATTAATTTTAATGGTATCCCATGGCCAAAAAAAGGAAAAAGACAGAAAAAAGAATCAAGAACGTGGCAGCAGCTAAAAATGAAGTATAAAAACACAATTCAATCAAGTTAGGCTTTAAGCATGAAAGGTTCATGGGTGTAGGCTAAATGACTTTACAAACATTTGACATTAAATATCATTCAATGTCTATTTCAATGCGCTGCAGCTTTTTCCATAGTCTAACACTCTTTTCAAATAATTAAATATTCTCTAATCCAACCTGTTACATTTCTTAATTAGAATAATACAATTAACCACTGGCTTATCGACAGCAAGAAGGCAGAGGGAGAACCTGCACCAGCACCACTGACAGATGAAGAGGAGATGGTCAAGAATTGGAAGAATTCTAAAATCCAAAAGTAGAAAATAACTTTTGCTTTTATATTTGTAGGAAATAAAGATGACCATAAAATTTGTGAATAATTTGTGTTGATTTAACATTTGTGGTTACGGCATCTCGTTGCTACTACTCCTCCATCTCCTTCCATTCCATAGAGTAATCAGTTTCATTTTCAGAAGGTGTGATGGTGGGGATATGCTTGTCATCAATGCATCCAACAACACTGGAAACCCTGAAGGAAATTCTTTTATAGGAGATTATTGGGTTACTTCCAGGGGTCACAGAAAGATGTTATCAAGTGAACGTCATTTATCAGATTAGCCTCATTTAAACTGATTTTTACACCACTGACTTACAGTCCTGTGATACTCCTCTTTGACAGATTTGTGCCCAGGAAATAATTCTCAGAATGAGTGTGAGAGGGACGCACACTTTTCTTAATCTGCATACAGCGGACTTATAATGTACTCTGCATTAGAGGTCCTCACGGAGGACCCGAGACCCGGGACCCGACCCGAGACCCGGGACCCGACCCGGGACCCATACGGGTTCGGGTCTATATTTTAAATGGTCAGCCGGGTCCGGGTCGGGTCCCAATCTATTACTTCGGGTCCCGGGTCTGTTTAACATTGTGTGTAATACCCAAGTCTATCGGAGAACACTGCACCCGCCAGAGATCAGTGTCAGTCAGCATGCGTGTGTGTAACTTGCAGTTTGTAAAATTAGGATGAGAAAAGTGTGAGCGGGAAATAAGGTAAAAAAAAAAAACTGTTACCTCAGCCGCCGGAAACAGAGCGCGGGCGGAGTTAATGTTAGTACTGCAAACGGACGGTGATCATGGATTCCTTCATGAGTGATGTGAAAAAAAAGCTGAAACAAAACTGAAGAGACGCACCTGTTATTGAACACGCACGCAGTAGAGTGTAACAAACTTCTAATTCTGTGCGTTGTTTGCTAAAAAAAAAAAATAATTGCTCCGAGTCTTTATTACAACCAACAAAAAGTATCGTTATTGTATTTCAAAAGGGTAAACGTAACAGTCAGTTAACTCGAGATGAAAAAAAAAACCTGCGAAGTTGCATTAGTCATCCGTCTCCGTGACAGCAAGTACTTTTGAAGCTGGAATAATGAGTGGATTAAGAAGGCTGTTTCAGACGACAAGAGAGAGGAACAGACTAACATGGATGGAAATGTATTGGCAAGGAGGATTGTATGCATTGCAGTCAGGGAGAGGGCTACTAACAGTAGTTAAGGCAAAAAGTTGTTTGTTTTCGCAACGTTTATTGACTTCATAGCATTTGCTGTGCAATATGTGCCGATCGAGATGGGTAGGCCTACAGTCGGGTCTGTGTCTTCCCAGCCGGGTTCGGGTCCATCTTTTGAATAATGGTCGGGTCCGCGTCGGGTCCGGGTAGTACATTTAAGGCATTTCTCGGGTCTACACGGGTTCGGGTCCCACTTTCAAATAAAATACGGTTCCGGGTCGGTTCCACGCAGCACATTTACAGGTCTCCTCGGGTTCGGGTACGAATTGTTGGACCCGTGAAGACCTCTACTCTGCATCTCCGATGTTTTAAAGTGCATTTTTCTTATTTTGCTAATTATCTTCCAATGGGGTAAGAAATTAAAAATATTCTTATTTCCGTTTGCATTAAGATTATTTTTCCTACCCTATGGTGGACAATTTTACTTTATGTAAAATGCACTTAAAAGGAAAATCACCCAGGAAACAAGACTAAATATCTTAGAAAATTTCTACAAAATGCATATTAAGAATTTTTAGATATTTGTACTTGAAATAAGACAAAAATACTCAGTAAGAAAAGCAATTTTGCAGCGTGAATGAATGAATGAGGTATTTAAACTTCGCTAACACTTTAAAAAGGGGGAGGAGATGGAAAGAAACTCTGGGTTTACCGAAGAAAACCTGCTCCCGACCAGGTTAGGTTCACAGAGTAAGTTACCACGGTACCCGACTCTGAGTACAAGTTACCTTTCTTTCAGAAACGGGCTTGATTTACCCTGCTTTCTTGGGTTTGACAAACCTCCCATTTTGAAACGGAAAAACCAGAGTTTCCCTCATTTCAGGGTTGACATACTCAGAGTTTTCACTTAACCTCCTTTCTGAAACGGGCCCCTGGTCAATTCGTGCGTTTTCTTTTTTCTTTTTTACTCTTTCCACACAGATCTCAAGTAAACCGCTTCTCTCTGGTGTGAATTCTCATGTGACACCTGCAGAGCATGTGAGCGGAGCGGAGCGGTCATATTACCTTCGGAGCGGATAGCGCCCTCTGAAGATTCCGCTCCGCTCGCTCAACCCAAAATGCCTGTTGGTGGTTTGCTTGTTCGATATCGAGATTATCTGTGAAATAGACAGCAATAGTAGAGCAGTTATGGAGTTCAGATATTGTTTCAATGAAGTTGCAAGCCTTACACATAAATGTAAAGTAAAAATCAAAGTTAAGAATGAGCAGGGAAAAGAAACAGAGGGAGTGCGGGGAGACTGTGAAAGTTAGCAAAGATTCATTTTTCATTGTAAGGAGCCCCGATCATGACATGCAGAGACAAAATCATGGCCACAAATTTAGAATAAGCCTAGTTCTCTTTTATGCTAGGCCTAAATTATGGCCATGAATTAAGAATTAATTTCCTCGTTTAGTCTAAATTATGGCCACAAGTTAAGTAGCCTATTCATTCTCTTGTTTAGGCTTAACTGCCACAAATTCATTTGTTCGTTAATTCGTTTGTTCCCTAGTTTTAGAAGGCCTAAATTGTGGAACGAATTATTATATTTCGTAATTAATTATTAAAATGATTATTGCTTAAAATGCCGACGTCGTTGAAACAAATTGTTAATTCGAATTATATTCGGAGCTCTGTAGTTATTAAATAATATCAGTTAAACTGTAGACCTATTATTAAAACACAACTGTAGGGTATATAGGCCTAAATACAGAACTACATAGCACAGACGATATTATACACCACTTAGGCCTATTCAAATATTATTTAAAAAAACTGACCCGAACCAATACATAGACCTACAGAATTTAGGCTAGATGTAGGCAACAGTAAATTATAATCTAATATAACGCACGCAAATTTGTTCTTTACAGAAAAAACTGCAACCGGTCAAAGGGAGATAAAGGATTTTTTTTCCTCTCCAGTGTCCCCAGTTCTCTGTGTCAAATGCACGGAAGAAAGAATTAGATGACGCATTTTTTAAGATGGTTTACTTGTATTATGAACCTCTGACAAAAGGTGAACGAGAGGGTATGCTTCATCGGGTACACCACTCCATGCTACAATACAGTGCGTGATACACTGATGCCAAATGGTCTTAGTGAGATGGAAAGCAGACTTAGGGAGCTGTTGCTGTTAGGAGATGGCTTCGCGCTTACGCTAGACATATGGACAAACAGAAGAGGACACAGCTTTCTGGGTGTTGTGGCACGTTTCGTTGATGAAGTGTTCAATGGTCACACTGTGTTGCTGTCATGTGAACATCTTAAAGGACACCACACAGCAGAGAATATTTTTCATAAATATGAAGGTGTTTTACAACACTGAGATTTACAAAGACGCGTTGTCAGGGTGGTGACCGACAGCGCCAGTAACATGATAAAGGCTTTCAACCTCCCAGGGTTTGATGAAAGTGCAGAAGAAGAGGAGGGAGAGGAAGGTGGAATCTGAGGATGGTCAACCTTCCCCATTCCAGCCAAATTTTTTGCAGATTATAAAGAACATGACTGCCACATATATCACCGAAAACAATCTCCATATGCGATGCCCTATCCATTTACTGCAGCTCACCCTAAAGGATGCAATAAACAGCCATGCCGATGTGGGCAGTGTCATCACACGAACAGCAAAACTTGTAAAAGCTGTGAGGAAGAGCACCCTAAAAACAGAGGAAGCTGATAAACTGGGTGTGCGTCCCACTCAAGCATGTATCACCAGATGGAATAGTCAGCTACGCATGATTGAATCTGTACTTAAAATGTTTGAGAGAGATTTGCAATTTCAAAATAAGATGACCATTCCTGAGAACAGTAAGCTGACCACGAATGACGTACTTCAGCTCCAAGCCCTGACTGAGGTGCTATCGCCTCTGGCAGAACTTACTAATGCTATTCAAAAAGAGCTCGGCAACCTGGGCATAATTCTTCCAGCTGTTATGGAAATTAAACAGCTTTTGTCCAGTCTGCCTGAGACCCTCCCCCTACCCATTTGTGCGTTTGCGGAGACACTGTCAGATAATGTCTCTTCTCGTTTTAACAGATTCTATTCTGACAAGCACCTTGTGTTGGCAGCTGTATTAGATCCACGTTTCAAAACAGAATGGATTATTAGAGATGGTACAGTGAGCAATCGACTCGCAGAGATTCGTGAATTGTTGGTGAAGGAGGCAGAATGCAGTGGTGTAGACACAGTCACTGAGGCCAGAAGCGCTCCCAAAAAGGTGTGTATTTTCGGCTCATATGAGAGTAACTCGAGTGTAGCTGACACCGCCTGAGGTCAGATGGAGGAGTACCTGGGCTCAATGAGGAAAAGTCCACACGAAGACATATTACGATTCTGGAAAACCAGTGCTGGATCCCTCCCTCGACTAGCCAAGGTCGCCCGCAAAATCTTCAGCATCCCCAGTGGTTCTTCCAGCGCTGAGCGAGTGTTTTCTGCCGCCGGATTGCTTTCCCGGGCACACCGAATGAGCCTGAAGCCTGACACTTTGTCCAAGCTTATGTTTCTTAAAATAAAATCTAAAATCCTGTAAACATCAAGAGACGTTTTACTAGACCACAGTTCCCCGCAGTTATGGTCTATTTTAACTTTAGAAAGTTTGTTTCTTTCATTAACATCAGTACATAATCCAAGCGTTCAAGTTTTACAGTGCCCTCCACTAATATTGGCACCCTTGGTAAATATGAGCAAAGGCGGCTTTGAAAATAAATCTGCATTGCTTATCCTTTTTATCTTTCATTCAAAAAAAATCACAAAATTCCAACCTAGCATTGAAGAAAAACAATTGAAAGTGGGGGGAAAATCTCATTGTGAAATAAATGCTTTCTCTAGTTTTTCTAGGTGGATTGGCGCCGGGAGATGATGACTGCGGCCCAGATTGTCGGCGGAGGCCGGACCCCTGGATGAGCCCCGGGGACATAATCCCAGTGAAGACCTCGACTTAAAATACAATAAAACAAAAAATAAAACAAATAAATAAAAATATAATAAAATACCTAACTACATAATACTATTATTGTTAGAAATTGCAACAATATTAAAATAGAAATATAATAACTTTAAAGTCTTAATTAAAACAATAAATAAAAAAATAAAAAATAATATCCTGGCCAGAGGAGAACTGGCCCCCGACTGAGCCTGGTTTCTCCCAAGGTTTTTTTTTCTCCACTCTGTCACAGAGGGAGTTTTGGTTCCTTGCCGCTGTCGCCTCTGGCTTGCTCAGTTGGGGACACTTAATTTCTAGTGATTATCGTCAATTTAATTTCATAGATATTATTTATACTAAACTTAGCTAGACAATGACATCTTTGAATTCAATAATGAGGTGCCTTTGGCTGAAAAATTGAGTGTTTGGTCTTATTGTTATACATTGCTGACACTCTATCCTCCAACTTGATACTGTTAAGTGCTTTGACACAATCTGTATTGTTAAAAGCGCTATATAAATAAAGGTGACTTGACTTGACTTGACTCTAGTTCATGTTGGACACAATTCTTGGCACCCAATTATTGCAACGTCATTTTCCCAAGATAACAGCTCTGAGTTTTCTCCTATAATGCCTGAAGAGTTTGGAGAACACCTGATAAGAGATCAGAGACCATTTTCTTCATCCAGAATCTCTCCCGATCCTTCAGATTCACAACTCCATGTTAGTACTTCTCTTCAGTTCACCTCACTCATCTTCTACAGGGTTCAGGTCAGGGAACTGAAATGGCCATAGCAGAAGCTTGGTTTTGTGCCCATTGACCCATTTTTGTGTTGTTTTTGAGGTTTGTATTTGGATTATTGTACGGTTGGAAGATCCAAACATGGCCCGTTATAAGATTTCTAACAGGGTCAGTCACTTATTGATTTTTTATCTGTTGGTATTTGATAGAATCCATGATGCCATGTGTCTAAACCAATGTCCAAGACCTCCAGCAGAAATATAGGCCCACAACATAAAAAATACAGCAGTATATTTCATTGTACACATGGGGTACTTTTTATCCCTATGTGCACCAAACCCATCTTGAGTGTTTGCTGCTAAAAAGCTTGTTTTTTAGTTTCATCTGACCATAGAAACCAGTCCCATTTGAAGTTCCAGTCGTGTCTGACAACTGAATATGCTGGAGATTATTTTTGGATGAGTGAGGAGAATTTTTCTTAAAACCCTCCCAAACAACATGTGGTGATGTAGGTGCTGTTTGACAATTATTTTTTTGGTTTTGTGCCCCCTAGAATCAACTATTTTCTGAAATTCTCCAGCTGTGGTCCTTGGAGAGTCTATATCCACTCAAACTCTCCTCCTCACCGTGCATTAGGACGATATAGACACACGTCCTCTTCCAGACAGATTCGTAACATTTTATGTTGATTAGAAATTCTTAATTATTGCCCTGATGGTGGAAATGGGAATTTTCACTGCTCTAGCTCTTTTCTTAAAGCCACTTCACTAATTTGTGAAGCTCAATTATCTTTTGCTGCACATCAGAAATATATTCTTTGGTTTTTCTCATTGTGATGGATGATTAAGGGAATTTGGCCTTTGTGTTCCTCATATTTATAATCCTGTGGAACAGAAAGTCATGGCTGGACAATTTCATGCTCTTAGTCACCCTGGCGTGCTAAAAAATGTAAAAGTGAATGGGAATATACTTCAGAGATATTTTACTCATAAGCATTTCTAGGGGTGCTAATAATTGTGGCCAACATTCATTGGAGAAAAATATTTATTTCATCATGAGATTTTCTCCCCACTTTCAATTGTTTTACTTCAGTGATAGGTTAGAATTTTGTGAATTTTTCGAGTGAAAGATCAAAAGGATAAACAATGCAGATTTATTTTCACAGACAACTTTTCTCACATTTATCAAGGGTGCCAATATTAGTGGAGGACACTGTATGTGTTTTTCACAGGCTTTATAATCCAGGTGTATTTTGTGAAGATCTATGCACATTTCATCTTGTGTGTGTGCGTTTGTGTTTCAATGAGCCTATTTTCAATGTTCTATTACACAACAACGGCAGCTATTTTGACGGAAATAAAGTTAACGGAATTCAACACTTTTTCAGTTTTTGCATTTTAGGTAGGTTTGCTAAGGTGCTTAAAACAACACGTTTTTAGATTCATATATTTAATACATTTTCATGAATGCATTACAATTAACACATTTAAGAAGAATGTAAGAATTTCGCTCTGAAACATGCAATTGCTATTTATCAGCATGCTTAATTTTAGACAATTATCCAATAATTTTAATACAAACAGAAAACAATTAGGCCTACTAGAGAAATTTTATGTCGGAGCGGGATCTGAGCGGGAATTGGTTTACCAGCGAGCGTGAGCGGAATATTAATGGAGCGCTTGCTTGGGCGGTTAGCGACTGAGTGGAGCGAACGTCCATAGAGCGGAAAATGTCACACCGCTCCGCTTTTGCTCTCTGGACACCTGTGACCTGTAGCGAGAAGCCGGTTTAGGTTAACCCAGCTAAGTTCACGTTAGTTTGAGCAAACTCTGAGTTTTCGGGCTCAAGAAGATGGGTTGGTTCTGAGCGGATTGCATTGCTATGGTAAGTTACGCTACATGGCTACCCTGCAGGTTTTGTTCTCGGTTGATATCTAATGCAATGAAGCCACTCCCTCGTATCTCTCGCTCCAGATCTAAAGCAGTTTACAGTCACAGAATTTTAGAGACAAAACTGCAGACTTTTGCAGCTACTTATTTATTATATTAATATTTCATTAATTGTAATTGTTTATAATTCATATAATATATTTATTTAATTATTATATGAAGTGACAATTAATTTTAAGCTTCAAATTTAAATTAAATTTGAGCTCTGTGTGACACTATATATAAATAATTAAATTCAGTTGATTCCTTTGTATACGACATCTCTTAATCTTCAGCAGAAAAATGAATTGCGCTGACTCTCGCAAGAAGTGAATCAAACTGACGCTTTGCTGATGCTCTCCATGTTCCCTGTGACTGGCTGTTTGCTGCACGTGTTACACCTTCAGGTGCACGTGCTCCAAAGTTAATTGCAAACTGGTTCAAACTATGTTTATATCGAGCCTTGTGAGCTCGCTGATCCTGATCTAAACCAGGTTGGCTTTTTCGGGTTTTGTCAACTCAAAACTTACTCTGCTACTCTGCTTACTCTTACTCTACAGGCCACAGAAGTTTATTGCTGTTGTGAAGCTCCTTCCACACTGTTCCTTCCAGTTTGAATTATCATGTGGACTTTTAGATGTCCTCTTTGAGAGAAGCCCTTTCCACACTGTTGGCAAGTGAAAGGCTTCTATCCAGTGTGAATTCTTATGTGGACTTTAAGCCTTTCATTTTGTGTTTAACTCTTTCCACACTGTTGGTATGTGTATGGCTTCTCTCCAGTGTGAACTCTCATGTGGATTTTAGGACTCTCATGTGGATTTTTCAGTGAAACTCTTTCCACATGCATGCATGAGTTCATGCATAAGGCTTCTCTCCAGTGTGAATTCGTACAGTAGGTGGCCAACCAAAGTGTGCTTTTTACCGCTGTAGGCGCCGCCGCTGCAAAGTGTATTTGCAGCTTTTGACCGCTGAGTGGTGTTTTAACCACAAGTTATCAAATGAACGCATCAAAGCACATTTTTGCAAATAGCCGTCAACTTTACCTCGCCGATGTGTTACATTTGATGGCTGCAGTTGGCAGAAAATGAAAAAGACACTGTAGTTCAAATATTTAATATTCACAGATGCAAATTTAGTACTTATGAAGTTATGTGCATTTCTTAGAACGAATTCAAGCAGGATAAATGTCAAGCCTTTGAGCCTGTGCTTATATTTACTCTAAGCTACACACATAGTATTACACCATATTTTAGATTTGAAACATAACGTGTTCAGTACTATTTATATAATATGAATTCTGTTATATTATTCTATAAATAAATTATGGTTTACTTTGCATCTGAGCTTTAAAAGTGGTAGCCTATTTCAGTAGGCTAGGCTATACTATGCAAAATGTCAATATTCTCACATTACTTAATATTTGTCACAAGTACATTTTTAGTTTATATTTTAAAATTCCTTTAACAAAACAGCATGCATTTTTGTCACGCACATGCATTGTAAGGCTATTGGTTACCTTACCTGTCCTTTATTTTGACAGAACTACTTGGGGAAAATATATCTGTTCACTGATCAAGAAATTGTTGCGTGTTTTATGAATTATTTCCTTTATTTTAGCAAAATACGAGGAACTGTATAATTTCGCTAAACTAAAACAAACAAACAAATTAAACCTGGCCACAATTTAGCTAAATCATTGAAACTGAAACGAAAGGAGGGACTAATAAAATGTCCTCACGTTTAAACTCAAGTTCTCTCATTATAATCAACAAAATGCACACAATGTAAAAGAGCTTAATTTATTGACAACTTCAGTGATTTTAAAGAGGGCCTTCTTTACTCACTTTCATACAATTTGAGTAGAACAAAAAAAAAAATTGCAGCCGCATTAAATGCAGGAGTGTGTCCTATTCGTTAGAATATCAGTGCAAGATTTGCGCTACGCGCATGATGCTGAGTGCGACACGCAAGAGATGTGCTGTGGGGTTACATTATTTAGCCTATTCTAATTATTCTTTGCAATCTTATTCACGGTCTATAGCATTATTTGTACATTTAACTTAACCTGCTTTGTATCTTTATTATTTAATTCAAAAGCAATTTATTAAAACAAGTTTATGAGAGTCATACATCTGTTTAATCTTGATCAAGAGCAACTAATGATCAACGAATTGGAGCAGCATCATTTTAAGTCATTTAAGCAGCCAAGTCATTTGAAAACGTCAAATAGCCTTCAGTTTACAGTTATCCGTCTCAGATGTAGACTTGTGAAGATTTATTTTAATGTGGATCCCATACTGTAACCTAAAATAAATGTGCTCTATTACTATTCATATTCAAGTGTTTGTGCAGAAAGTTATTAAGTCGCATATGACAGAGAGGCGGCCGTACGATCACTTGAAATTTTTCCTGATAATGAAATAACTTAAAATTGGGGTGCCTCACATACATGAAAGCTTGTAAAAGGTTGAAAAGGTTAACTTTAACGGACAAAACCAGGGGCCTGTACCATGAAGCCGGATTAGCTGGCTAGCCAGGTAAGTTTCAGTTTAGTTTGCACCAATCCTGGGTTTTAGGTACCATGAAAGTGGCTTGACTTTTAGCTGCGTTCATTGCCATAGTAACTCGCACTCCACAGCTAACCTGCTCCGGGGCAGGTTATGTTCTGGGTTAGAGATCTCAAATTGAAATTTAACCAATCAGCTTCAAGCAAAGTGACACGTCTCTGACGCAATAAAGCCACTCCTCAAGTTTCTGTTACTCCAAATTAAAGGACACTACATAGTAAAACATTTTTAAAGAAAATCATCAGATTTTTAGAGATTTTTTTTTTATAATTATTTATATAATTATTATACCCTTAATCCATTACACAAGCCAGCTTAGTTTAATTAAGCTTTAATTTAAATTAATATAAACAGATAATATGCAATAAATACGTTTTAGAATCAATAGCTGTAAACATGACTACATATGAGTTTAGATTTTTATGTGTTTTTATACCTATAAATATTATAAACTCTATATACTATCTTTACAACTTTTACTTGCACTTATATGGCAAGATGTTCTCTAAGATTTCCTCTTTCATGGATAGAGCGTTTCATCTTGCTGTGTAAATGTGTTTATATTCTTCATATTGTTCAATCTTTGGTAGTGAATCACACTGACTCTCTCACCAGAAGTGAATCACAGTTTCAAGGCATGTGATTGGCTGCTCATTAATGTTGTCACACAGTCATGTGCACGCGCTCCATTAACTCGGGATCAAGCCTGAGTTGACAGAGAAAGTTGATGATCAGCTTCATGGTACTAACAAAGCCAGATTGGACTGGTTTGGTTTTGTCAACTCAAAACTAATCCTGTAACCCTGAGTTTGTTCAGCCACCATCATGGTACAGGCCCCAGGTAGAGGAAATTAGACTTCTTGTTGTTAATAAGTAAAATGAGATTTAAAAAAGTTAAATATTTAATGGTACAGTATTCAGTAAACTGTGATCTTGATGTTCTGAATGAATTTTGGGAATGTGCATTGACTCGTATAGTTTACACTCGAAGTGGATTGGTCTCTCTAAGCGAGATCCCAATTCGTTGGTCTGACGTGACTTCTCCATTCCCTCCTTCAGGGAATGAGGGTTACATACAGTGCCTTGCGAAAGCGTTCATACCCCTTAATTTTTTTCACGTTTTGTTATGTTGCTGCCTTATGTTAAACTGCTTTAAATTAGTTTTTTTTTCCACATCAATCTACACTCCATACACCATAATGGTAAAGCAAAAAAACAGGTTTTTAACCTCTTTGCAAATTTATTAAAAATAAAAAACTAATGATTCCATTGCATAAGTATTCATACCCCTATCTGGGACAATTGAAATTAAGCTCAGGAGCATTCATATTGCTTGTAGATGTTACTACACTTTGAGTGAAGTTAACCTGTGGCAAATTCAATTGAATGGGTATGATTTGGAAAGGCACACGTCTTAAAGGGATCCCTGGGTATTAAGACTTGTATGGCTTAATATAACGTAAATGATATCTCTTACTGAAATGTATAGTAGAAAACCCATTAAAGAGTCATGTTATTTTTAAAAAATCACATCGTTTTATACATATTTTGGACTATGGGGTGGCGCCATTATTCTGATGACGTAAAATGGTTATGAGCCTGCCAAGGCTCACTCGGTGAGCTACTAGCACTACCTGTTGCTATTTTTTACCACAACACAACTCGAAATACACAACTCTGAAAATAAAATACTGATATTTAGACCACAGCTACTGAAAGGGCTTACAGGTGGAGATGGATTTAAGTCTAGGTTTAAACCAAATGCTGTACCATGGATTTTTCCCCACAAGGAGTCTAACCGCCCCGGATATCGAGGGAAATCCACGCTGAGAAACTCTTCTAGCGGCCACGCGTCATGATTAGCGTCGGCATGTTTACGTCCTAACAGATAGCATCTAGCGTTTCTTGTCTCAGCCGCTCGTAAGCTCTTTCAGTAGCTGTGGTCTACTAAAAGACTCAAAGGCATCAGGGCTAAAGTGGAGAGAACAAAGAAGTGCGTCTTTAGGAAGTTTTATTCGTCCACGGGCATCTTCCCATTCTTTTCTCCTCTTCTTATTGCTAGGAAAGCACTGAAGTCTTACATCGCTTCTCTTGTTGCCCTTCGACTGAAAAATACAACCAAAAGCCACACAATGTGGTATCGTATAAGTATTTTATTTTCTGAGTTGTGTTGCGGTAAAAAGGCAAAGACTATAGAAATAAGCGCAAGTAGCTCACCGAGTGCAACCATTTGACGTCATCGACGCAGAATGTACTGTGCACATAAAATAATGGCACCCCCATAGTCCAAAAACGATGTAGATTTTTTTAAAATAATAGACATTTTCATGGGTTTTCTACTACATATTTAAATAAGAGACATTTATGTTGTATTAAGCTATACATGTCTTTATACCCGGGGATCCCTTTAATAAAAGGTCTAATAGCTGATAATGCATATCAGAGCAAAATCAAGCCTGGAGGTCAAAATAACTGCCTGTAGATCTCAGAAACAGGTTTGTGTCAAGCCACACATCTGGAGAAGAGTTCAGAAAAAAACTCTGCTTCACTGAAGGGTCACAGAAGCATGTAGTCTCTGTTATCCTTAATAGAAGAAGTTTGAAACAACCAGGACTCTTCCTAGAGCTGGCCTGCTGGCCAAACTGAGCAACTGATGGAGAAGGGCTTTGGTTAGTGTGGTGACCAAGAACCTGATGGTCACTCTAGGTGTGCTCCATGATCATATATGCAGATCGGAGAAACTTACATAAGGACAAACATCACTGCAACAATCTGGGCTTTATGGCGGTGTGGCCAAACTCAATTCTCCTCGGTGAAGACACATGAAAACACACTTGGTATTTGCAAAAAAGCACCTAAAGGACCCTCAGACTGTGAGAAACAAGATTCTCTGGTTTGATGAACCTCTAAGCATCGTGTTTGAAGGGAACCAGCTCTGCTCATCACCTGCAGAGTACCAACCCAACAGTAAAGTGTGCTGGTATCAGCCTCATGCTGTGGGGCTGTTTTTCAGCGGCAGGGACTGAGGGACTCAACTAATTTAAAGCGGTTTAACATAAGGCAGCAACATAAAACATGAAAAAAATGATGGGGTAAGAATACTTTCGCAAGGCACTGTACGTAACCGAGACGTTTCAACTAACTAAATAACTTTTTTCTGCTTAGTAGTGATCGTGTCTTTCTGTTCCACTTGATATGTGTAAATATGTCATATTTAAGGTAACAATGCTATACATAATATCATATTAATAATATGCCAGTCATATATATCTGTATTCAATATTGATTAAATGGGAGGGAAAATCCTGCCCATACCCAGCTAGGAAAAAATGATAAAAGCACTTACTGAAGTGGTATTCTGAAACTGTGATTAAATTAAATAAAACAGCAAAATGATAACAATCTTCATCAAACATAAAATAGATTACCTTAGATAAAGTTTGCTTAATATGTACATACAGTACCTGTCAAAAGTTTGGACCCATTACTATTTTTAATGATTTTGAACGAAATTTCCTATGCTTATCAAGTCTACGTTTATTTGATCAGAAAAAAAACGATAATAATAATCATCAGCAAGGATGTGCTAAATAGATAAAAAGTGATAGTAAAGACATATTGTTATAAAAGATTTAGATATAATTTATATGAGATTTGTATAATAATTAAAATAAGATATTTATATAATAATAAGATGATCATGTGACACTGAAGTAATGGCTGATGAAAATTCAGTTTTGCATCACAGAAATATAACCATTATTTTAAATTGTAATATTCACAATTGTATTGTTTTTTTGATCAAATAGGCTAAATCCAGGCTTGATAAGAAAGAGACTTTTTCAAAAACATTTTAAATAGCAATGTTTCCAAATTGTTGTCCTGTATAAGTAAAAATATACAAAAAATTTAATTTAATTTTGTATAAAAAGGTTATGAATCATATTTGTTTCAAGTGCTTTTTATTGGGGGAGGGGGGCCTCCAACATGAATTTTGCCTCCTGATGTCTAGAACTGGCCCTGGCCTACACTCCTGGGCCCGTATTCATGAAAATCTTAGTGCTAAGAGTTGCTCCTAGTAACAAAATTCTAAGAAAATTCTTAAGTTTCCTCTTAAATTTAAAGAAAAGATCCTAGTAAAGAAAAAAGTAATTCAGAAAGCATCTTAACCCTTAAAAGAGGTCTTAAGGTCCAAAATTGTTAGGAGTACAGATGAGGGCTTTTAAGAGGCTTAAGAGTTTCTTTAGCGGAGGAGAAAATGGATGAAACATGAAGAAATGTTGCACACAATGCATGACGGTGAGTTAATAAGACGCTACACATTAGATCATGCAGGGATCATGTTTGTGACAGATCTTATTAGAGACACGCTAACATCTCCGACACCGCGCAGAAATGCCATAGCACCAGAAATGGACGTAATCACTACATTAACATATTTGGCAACTGGAAGAATGCAGCTATGCAGCAGCGATGATTTGGGTCTGTTACAGCCCTTTCAGAACCTTATTGTGTCGCTGTTCATTTCCTATAAAATACGTTAAGTATGACTGCATGGTAAATAAAAAAATAAAGAATATAATGTGTGTGTGTGTGTGTGTGTGTGTGTGAGAGAGAGAGAGAGAGTACGGTAAAACAGGAAAAATTACGCCTGTAATTTCAAAGTGAAGGCTTATAATAAACCCTACTCTTAAAAGCGCTCTTATTTCCTTCTTGGACAACCAACCAATCACAGTCTTCAAAAGACTGTATGTTACCTAGCAACAGGGTCAGCCCCGCCTCCTCACTAAGATAACAGTGTTTGTCTTTTCCTCGCTCAGAGTTGCTCTCAGATTGCTCCTGAATCTCTTTTACGCTAAGACTCCTAGTTATAAGTTTTTAAGCTAAATTAGGAGCTCTCTGAGAGCATTCTTAGAATACGGGCCCAGGGCCCGTATGTATAAAACTTCTCAGAAATGCTCTTAAGAATAGTCTTAAGCTTTGACTTAAGTGTCAAAAAATTCTTAGTAAAAAAGTAGGACTTTTCTAAGAGTAGGAGACTTTTATAAAGAAGCTAAAAGCAACTTTCAGTAAAGTCTAAGACTGATTCTTATGTGTTAACTGAGGTAACACTTAAGTGTTGTGAACTAAGGACTACAATGATGTCAACACAAAATGGCTGACCTCGACCTCTGAATCAGCCAATAGTGAGCCAGCTCATGTAAAGTCACAGCAGCACAACACCAATCATTTAATGTAACTACAATAAAATAATTTAATATTTAAATGTATTTGAAAAAAAAATGCTTTGCATTGAGCAAAATTATCACAAATTATTACTGATGCTTTGTTTTCTATTGGTATGCCTACTTATTTACAGTTGGAGCAATGATGTGAACATGAGTAACATCAACGGCTCCAACAACTCCAGGAAGGTCCTCAATTCTCATAAAAGTGGCTTGTTTTTGCAATATGGTTTGGTGGTTAGTTACAAAGTCAATAAAATGCCATACAGTAGTGGTCAAAAGTGATGTCTGGCTAAGGAAATTTGATATCTTCACCCTTAATTAAAAAAATTTTGTAAGAATATTGCATAGTTGCTTAGAGTCAGTTGTTCTATTTGTGATAATAATGCAATGAAACATGCGGCCATAATTTTTGGCCATGCTGTCACAAAGAAATTATGAACACATGCAAAAACAAGAGGACCAATGAAATATTAATAACTTTTGTAGTCAATGTGCCAATGTTGCCAATTTACTGGTTTTGTCACTAGATTTAGTAACTTCCTCACCCCTTTAGAGACTTTTTTCAAAAGCCTAGCAACAAAATCAATTTCTTGGACAAACCTTATCTACATTCCTAGACTCTCCCATGACGTTATAAAGGCGAGTTCACTGATCTATATAAATATAGGCAGCGGCTATTTACACTAAGTGAAAATAGCTATAGATTCTATTTACACTATGTTAAAATAGCAGGATTTTGTGCTATTTATACTACTTATTGCAAATAGTGGCAATTATCTGCACCTCAGTATTGTAGTACATTATAAAACAGTATGCAATAATAAGTTATTGAGTGTAAATTTAAATTTTAATTCAAATTATTCAATGGATGCCACCTTATTGGGACAATAAAGCCCTCCCTATCTACCCTAAGCCTACCCGGTAAATTATTTTCAACTTTTTGATTATTTCCTTCATTTTTATTGAAAATAAATGCTTTTCTGATGTGATGTGAAATTTGAAAAGGGAAATTGTTTTTTTTTGCCAAGAGGCAAATTCGAACCCCGGGCCAATCGCGTCAAAAGGTGTACAACACACATTGTATCATCTGCACCACTAGAGCTGGTGCCTGGTGACTGTCTCTTGTAATTTTGACAAGCCTAATCACACATTGGTGGGCGGAGTTAGTGTAAATAACCTCTACCAACAAGGCAGGCTATTTGCACTTAGTGTAAATAGACACTCCGATAAAGGCAAATATATATCAGTAAACTCACCTTTATGAGGTCATCTACCAGTTTTAGCTAATTTCAATTGAAAGCAGTTCACAACACTAGTCTGTATTTTGTCGGATTAAGTGAAATGTGGGGGTCATAAAAAATAAAAATAAAAAACCTCCACATCACTTTTGGCCACTGTTGTGTTTGGTGGGGTTAGTGCCACAATATGCAAGACCCTGCTTTGTAATTACTACTTTCATTTCTGCAGTTAGAGCATTGACTTGTGGAAGAGGTTATTAAATTTCTCAAAAAAAAATATTTTTGATCTTGACAATCAAGTTTGCATCGTTATATCAACTTCATGTTATCATATCCAAGTTCAATATGTTATATTTTTGCTGGAAAGTGTTTGTGTCCTCCTCTTTGCTGCCATCTTGTTACTCCTAACTAGGTTAGGAGACCTCTTCAGCTCTCTTAAATAATTTAGGAGCTGAGACCTAGTCTTAACACTTAGGAACCTTTATGAATCACTCTTATTCTTAAGTCTAGGAATAAGAGTAAAATTACGTCATTCTTAGAATTTTGATACATTTAAGACTAAAATTTTACTCTGAGCGGCTTTATACATACGGCCCCTGGTCAAATAAAAGCCATAATTAGGAAAATCATATGACATTCTTCAGAAATATGATTTCTGTCGAGCTGTACTGTAAATAAGAATCAAATGAGTGAGTTCAGCTTTGAGAAAGAAACAGACCTGTTTGTGTCTCAGTATCTTCATGTTTGATGCTGAATACTTCTGCAATCCTTATGTCTTCACTCTCCTCTTTAATAAACGCCATCTTTTGTGTCACGTGGATAATTTATCTGTGAGTTTGGACAAGATGAGAATAATTAACAGAAAGAAAATAAATCAACTAAATGTAACTAAATGTGTTACTTATGTGTGGATGCACTCAAAAAAACAACAACAAAAATAAAACGTTCAGAAATGTTATACAAAGCATTACAATGTTACATTCAGTAATAAAACATTCATTTAAGAGTTCTCATTAGAAGCATAAAGTGCTGAACCGTTAGGAACAGTTCAGATACTCAAAACACAAACCTTTCTTCAGACAAATCACAACAGAGCAGGAGTGTGGCACAGCCTTATGATGTCACATCTCCCCTCCAAAATAAAGGTCCCATTCACACGCTAAAATCTGAAATGTGCAAACATTACATGCAAATAATAAAACATATCAACAATGTTCAGAGTTAAATTCTTGGTAAAATACATAAGGATGTTGTGCTAAATAATAACTAGAAATGAAAGAGTTTGAACTACATCTATGGATTCCGTAAATGATTCAACACTTCATTTCCGCCTTATATATATTTATATATATATGATTTTATATATATATATATATATATATATATATATATATATAGATGACAGCAGAGAAAGGCACAGATCTATGAATAAGAATAGCAACACCTCTGGGATTACTGGGAAAAGATGAATGATGCAGCTTCCCATTCAGTTCAACTTTAAGATGCTCTGCAGGTTTAAGATGAGTTTCCTGGAGGATGGCAATGTTAGTGTTTAGACATTTTAGATGATTAAGAATCTTATTACACTTTAACGTAATTCTAGAGCTTTTCTAATCTAGACATAAATTTGGAAAGGAAAGGGCTTTGAGGGAGCAATGCTGATGGATCGTTTTATAGCAATTCATTTTTATGCCTTTTCCCTTCACATTTCTCCCTTTTTTTTAAGATTTACTGGAAATTAAATGATTTTACTTTCATTTTAGACCTTATGGAAGAGAATAAGGAGAAAAATAAAAATAAAAAGTTTGTTTTTTAACTAAAATAAAGGCTTAAAACAGTTTCTCATACAAAGAACATTGCTTTCACATGTGATCAATGTGGGAAGAGTTTCCAACAAAAAGGAAACTTACATTTAAATGCAGTAAGTATTTGGTCATTAATATTATTTTTGTAAAAAAAACAGCACTGTTTTGGTTAAACTATTGCATCCATGTTCATTGTTCATATCCGTGATATTCCAGATGGTTGCTACAGTTATTATTGCTGTCAATCACAAATTTGCTAGTGACATGGGATTTAGCAGATTTACTATGATCTACTTTATGAAAAAAAACTGAACAATTTGTTTCATGTTGCAATGCATCTGTACTTTGATAGCTGGTTCTTTGCAATATTTAGCATAGTCTTTGTTTCATGTAGTTTATATTGGCTAGAATAAACCACTATCCAAAAAAAATAACAAAAAACCTAAGCAATAATTGAAAAGTTGAATATTTCTCACTATGTGAACGTGCATGAAATCACATATGAAACGTGTCACGATAATGTGTTGAGCAATAAAAGGACTGTCCCATATACATCAGGATAAAAACAACAGCACGTGTCACACACTAGTGGCAATGGTCCAGTCGTCGATAGGTGGCGCTAATGCACTCATCTGTGTCCGATCCGACCTAAAACACTTGAGAAGAAGAAGACCACCAGCTCAGTCAGCCTCGGGTCTCCTGAGGTAACACAATCAGTGCACGGTGCTTCATGTAACTGTACAATAATAAAAACACAGTTTGTTAAAGCAGCATTTTACAGAGTCATTCTGTATCGTTTTCATCTGCTTCAGCGCTATTTGTGCGTCTTTTCTGGAGTCTGCTGACTGAAACATTCAGGCTAGCAGACAACAACAATGTGAGGAACTAATGCTACATACATTTAAGAGCTGTGATTATGTTTGTGTATTTAATTATTTAGATTATTTGGAGCAATAATGGTATTGTTTTTAAATGTCACTTGATCAAAAGACAAAGTATGATCTGTGAGGGGAATTACTGGGAGTCTAACTTGATTTGTTTTCAAACTAATTCACATATTCAGTTTTTGGCTGTGTGTTAATGCATTTTTAGCATTATCTGTGTTCACATGAAGATGCTTGCTTGATTGTAATACTCAATTTGATGATGAAGCATTGAATTCATAACTGATTTATTTTCACAGCAATTCACCGACAGTTCAGCGTTTTCAAAGCAGTTTACCAATAAATGCTGGCATGTTCCCATCAGCCTAAAATTGAAGAAAATAAAGTTTGTGAGAGAAAACTGAAAACATGAATGATCCAGAGCCCTGCGGAATTAAACAGGAAGATGTTGAACAACAAATAGGTTGGTGTTTGTTCTTAAATCTTTCATAAGGTTATAATTCTTAAAGCTGCAAAAAATAATTTGGGTTAAAAATGGTCCAAAATCAATTATATATTTTGTCTTATTCCATGGTCTGTCTGAATACTGGATTCTGATTGGCTGGCAGGTGTTGATTAAATTCGTTTAATGCACAGGTAGTTCCAGGTCAGTTTAATCACCGTTCCATATTAATGCGCTGCTTTAATTGATGCACACTAACCAACACACACACACTCACTCACACACACACACACACACACACACACACACAAAGAGAGAGAGTGTGAGTTACATACACAAACTTCTTGTCAACGTTTCTCCGCGATTTTTATTAATAAAATAGCCTAGATACTAGATCTCTACATTATATTCCTCAGCAACGATGGTAAAATGGCTTTTCTTTAAGTAATTGTTTTGTAGAGAGAGACGCGCGCAGATGCAGGTAACAACTGCCATCTCTCTCTCTCGATAATTAACTGAAATACATGCTATAATTCATTCAAATAAATGTGATGATTGTGATCTTACCGCACTATTTCATCTCTGTGTCTGATTTGAAGCGGGCAGATGCTGAGCTAACGAGCCGTAACTGACGACAATAACTAATTTTTACCCATTCGGTCAAATATTGCGCTGCAAAGAGCAATACAAGTTTTAACTTGTCTATAACTTGGCAAATGACCACTTGACCACGGAATAAGCGGTATAATCATCGTCTAGCCGTGCATTAAACGATTTGAATGCACTTTGCGGAGGAACTTGGTTCTTCGCCTCATTCAAATCGTTTAATGCACGGCTAGCCGTTGATTATCTCTTACTTGTTTTCTAGTATAAATCTCTAAAATATCTTGAATCAGGATGCATTTACTTGACAAGTAATATGATTTAAGACGCAATGTGTTGTTTCCTGAAGAAAATATACAAATTGTGTTAGTTTTTGCTTAAAACAAGCAAAATCACTTCCAAAACTGTTGCAACAGAGATGGAAACATAATTCATGTATTTTAAAATTGTATTTCCATCTCTGTTGCAACAGTTTTGTAAGTGGCTAAAATGACTGAACCCATATGTACAAGTCAATGGTGTTTGGTGATGAGTTTTTGTCTCAAGGTCTGCATTTACAGTCACACCAGAGGTGTTAAACTGGGATTAGGACTTGGTTTTATGCAGACCAGTCAAGTTCTTCCACACTGACTCAATCAGTCATTTTCTTTTTGAACCTTGTCTTATACACAGAGACATTGTCATGTTAGAATAGAAAAGAGTCCAAACTGTTGCTATAATATTAGAAGCACACAATTTCCTAGAATTGCCGATGTCGTAGTTCTGCTCTGCTGGGGTCAGTTTCTTTGAGTAATATGTGCAAAGCTGGAGGCGTGGAGGCACATCAAACATCTGGAACAGCACAGCCCCGACTCCCGTGGTGGAAGCATCCACTTCCACTACGAATGGTATTTGGGGAGCAGGATGTTTAAGGATGGGGGCTGTGCTGAAAGCAGTCTTGAGCTTCTCGAAGGCTTCGTGGGCGCTGGAGCTCCAGGACAGGGACTTGGGCTTACCACGGAGCAGGGTGGTCAATGCTGACTGAAATCTTGGATGAAGCATCGATAGAAATGAGCAAATCCCAGGAATCGCTGAAGCTCTTTCACAGATTGTGGGATGGGTCATTCCGTGATGGCGGTGACCTTCCCCTGTTCCATTTGAATCCCCTCCTGGCCGATGATGATGATGTGGCCGAGGAACTCAATCGTGGGGTGGTGGAACTCGCACTTCTCCAGCTTGAGGTACAGGTGGTGCTGTCGGAGTCTCTGTAGGACCTGCGTGACGTGGTGGCGATGTTCGGCCAGGTTCCGGGAGTAGATGAGTATGTCATCGATGTACACAATAACGAAGTCATGGAGGAACTCCTTGAACACCTCGTTCATAAACTCCTGGAAGACGGATGGTGAGGTGGATAGGCCATACGGCATGACAAGGTATTCGTAGTGGCCGGAAGGGGTAATGAATGCCGTCTTCCATTAATCGCCTTCCCGGATCCGAACGAGGATATACGCGCTCCACAGGTCCAGCTTGGAGAAGATGCAGGCCCCACGGAGTTCCTCGAGTGCGGCAGGGACCAGGGGAAGTGGATAGGGGAGCTTGACTGTCTGGGAATTCAGAGCTCGATAGTCGATACATGGCCGCAAGCCCCCTTCCTTCTTACCCACAAAGAAGCTTGAGGCTGCTGGTGAGCTGGATGGCCGGATATACCCCTGATGAAGAGCCTCCTTGATGTACTCCTCCATAGCCTTGCGCTCCGGGGTGGACAATGTATATACTCTACCCTTGGGGAGTTTATGTCCAGGCAAGTCGATGGCGCAGTCCCATGGCTGGTGAGGTGGTAGACGAGTGGCTGCCTGCTTACTGAAGACATCCTGGAACGCCCTGTAGTCAGATGGGATGGAGGGAGACACACTGGATTCGGGACGCTCAACGAGAGTGGAGGCGATCGGAACGGGAGGTGACTTATGGGGTGGACGTGGAAGATCGGTGAGACAGTGGTGACGACAGAATTCGCTCCAGCAAATAACCTCACAGGTGTCCCATCTGATCTCTGGGGAATGTAGGATGAGCCAGGGGCGTCCCAGGATGATGTCCACTGTGGGTCCCTCCAGTACCAAAAACGTGATCTCCTCCTCATGCAGAGTACCGACCTTGAGCTTCAAAGGAGGTGATTCAAAGTTCACATGCTCACGTCTTAGCGGCTTTCCTTTGATAGTCTCGACTCGGAGCTCCCAGGCATGCCGTCGGCAGGGCAGATGGAGACGGCTCAAGAGGTCCTTCGAGATGAAGTTGCCCGAGGAGCCCGGCTGGCTGGAGTGAGAAGTTGTACTGAAAGCAGGGACAAGGTGGCTATGACTGGGTCTAATTGAAGGGTACTCACCGCAGGACGTGGGGGTCTGATGGGGCAGGATCTAATGAAATGATCGGCAGCGGCATAATAGAGGCAGAGTCCTGCCGCCAGTCGGTGAGCGCACTCCTGATCGCATAGCCGTGAAGAATCCACTTGCATGGGTTCTGGTACTGGGGAACCAGTGGCGGGTGAGACGGACGGGTGTGCGGTTTCAGCGGTGTGGCAGGCTGATAAGCGCTGAGTAATCCGAGTGTCCAATCCAAATGAATAAAGATATGTTTTACCCTCGTTTAACAGAAATATGGATTTACCCTTAGGCTATCTTAAAACGATTGTAGTTTGTTGTTTATTATCTTAATTAAAACACATCTAACTTTTATTACCAAAATGAATTAGCAATAGCTTTGTGTTGTAACCCAAATAAGTAATGTCTAAAGACACTCACTTATATTAAATGAAGAAATTAGAGTTTTACCAAAAGTAGCTCTTTTGGATCCGCCAACATATGTCAGTCTTCTCAAATTACTCTTGTTACCCCCCCCCCCCCCTACCTGCTCAAAATACGTTCCTGTGGCTATGTATAAAGTTACTTAATTATTAACTGGAAATATCACAAATGCTCTGTAGTTAATAGGGAATTGAGAGCACTTCACACTTGCTTAAATACAATTTGTGTTGTTAATAACTTAAGGAATCTGTGATTCATCTCTTACAGATCTATATGACACACTGTTATAAAGATGGCATTTATTATACTGGAGCGTGAAGACATGATGATTGAAGAAACATTCAGAGTCAAACATGAAGATACTGAGGAACAAACAAAGATGGCGTTTATTAAAGAGGAGAGTTTAGACATGAGGATTGAAGAAGCATTCGGAGTCAAACATGAAGATACTGAGGAACAAACAACGATGGCGTTTATTAAAGAGGAGAGTTTAGACATGAAGATTGAAGAAGCATTCAGAGTCAATCTTGAAGATACCGAGGAACAAACAGGTTGGTTTTCATTCTCAATGCTGAACTCACTTGATCCTTATTAAAATGGCCATAGAAAAATGAATAATATTTTTGAAGAATGTCATATGAGTTTTGTAATTAAAAATGTTTATTTGACATGGAGCGGGTCACATCGTGTTAGGGTTGCCACCTTCAGTGAGGCAAAATAAGGGACACCCATTCATGACCACCCCCCCCCCCCCCCCACCCCCAAAAAAAAAAAAATAACAGGGGGACAAATAATCAGTGAGGAATATAACCATTAAACCATTAGAAAATATGCTCAAGTATGAAAACTTGCAACAGAACACATTAATATTGTTATTTTAAATTTGATTGTAATTATTATTAGTATATTTTATGACATATATGATTGTTTATGATTAATAAATAGGGTCTAACATTAATTATAATCTATTAATTCATCTGTCTAATAATGTCTAAAAATATAATAATTATGGTTACCAAGCTCTGATAATGTATGGAATATTATATTAACAGACTGTCCACATTTTTATAAAACAATAGGCCAATGGCACTTTAAAGGTATGGTTATCCAGGTTGTTATAAATCTGCATAAAGTTCTTTCTTCTGTTAAACACAAAAGAAGATACTTTAAAGAATGTGGGTAGCTAAACAGATTCTGGTCGTTAATCATTAGTTACTGGACAGACCCTTTGATAACTTTCCCATTCAGCCCTACATCTGGAGAGCCTTGTGTTCAAAGGGCAGATGTGAGCTCTAGATGATTTCAACCGCGCAGGTTTACCGCATGCTGCTTTAACGGCATGTGATCTGGAGACTCCATCGCTATGGAAACAAATACGCCAAAATGCAATTACGCACAAATGGGCTTCTCTAATACTTCATATGAAATTGATTTCATTATAATTACTACTAGTAGTATAAACGGTGCAAAAATACAGGACAAATCGTGTCCCGTATTGATTTGATATGGAACACATCAATTTACCTTTAAATATGGGACGATTCCGTATTTTAAGGCACAGGTGGCAACCCTAAATTGTGTGGACAGACATGTTGAGATCACATGACCCATTATATAAACACGCAATTAAGATTACACAAACTTTTTTTATCATCATCACTTCGAATAATGGGATGAAATTTTAAGATCACATTTAACACCTGCTTTAATAGCTTAGTGTGTATAAGATCTACATGTTGTTGGTTTTGATGTTTGTTTGTGCCATTAAAAATTGTTAATCTGGATTTGTATTTTTTGCATTAGACCTGATGACACTGAAAGAGGAGAGTCAAGAACTCAATGAAAAGGAAGATAATTTTCAGCATGAGAAATATGATTTCATGACTGGAAAAAAATCATTTAGTTGCTCACATACTGAAAAGGCTCAAGAGACAGCAAATAGAAGTTATTTCACCTGCCAACAATGTGGAAAGAGATTCACTAAAAAAGGAACCCTTAAAGACCACATGAGAGTTCACACTGGAGAGAAGCCTTACACTTGCCAACAGTGTGGAAAGAGTTTCATTAGAAAAGGAATCCTTAAAAACCATCTGAAAGTTCACACTGGAATGAAACCCTTTGTCTGCCAACAGTGTGGAAAGAGATTCACTAAAAAAGGAACGCTTAAAGACCACATGAGAGTTCACACTGGAGAGAAGCCTTACACTTGCCAACAGTGTGGAAAGAGTTTCATTAGAAACGGAATCCTTAAAAATCATCTGAAAGTTCACACTGGAATGAAACCCTTTGTCTGCCAACAGTGTGGAAAGAGTTTTACTGAAAAAGGAAACCTTAAAAACCACATGAGAATTCACACTGGAGAGAAACCTTACACATGTTCTCAATGTAGAAAAAGTTTTAAACAGAAACAACACCTCGATGACCACAAGAGAATTCATACTGGAGAGAAACCTTTCACATGCCAACAGTGTGGAAAGAGTTTCACTAAAAAAAGAACCCTTAAAGAGCACATGAGAGTTCACACTGGAGTGACGCCTTACACCTGCAAACTGTGTGGAAAGAGTTTCATTAGTAAATCAAGCCTTAAAAAACACATGAGAATTCACAGTGGAGAGAAACCTTTCGTATGTTCTCAATGTGGAAAAAGTTTTACATATAAACAACAGCTCGATGACCACAAGATAATTCATACTGGAGAGAAACCTTTCACCTGCCAACAGTGTGGAAAGAGTTTCATTCAAAAAGGACACCTTAAAGAACACATGAGAGTTCACACTGGAGTGAAGCCTTACACCTGCAAACTGTGTGGAAAGAGCTTCATTAGTAAATCAAACCTTAAAAACCACATGAGAATTCACAGTGGAGAGAAACCTTTCGTATGTTCTCAATGTGGAAAACGTTTTACATATAAACAACACCTCACTGACCACATGAGGACTCACACTGGAGAGAAACCTTTCACCTGCCAACAATGTGGAAAGTGTTTCATTCAAAAAGGAAACCTTAACAAACACATGAAGATTCACACCGGAGAGAAGCCGTTTACATGAGTTTTGAAAATAAAGTAGCTCTTTAATGTGTACAATCACACCGGAGTGATTATTGTTCAGTGTGTTTCATGTGATTAACTGCTAAATTCAGATAAGCTTTCATGCTAGGGCAGATTTCGAGCCAGCGATAGACATGCTCAGTGCTTGTCATATCCGTTATGAAAATTAACCATGCTTTTAATATAGTAAAACTGTAATAACCACAATTTTACTAAAGCAAGTTGCGTTACATTTAACAAAAGTTGTGTAATGAACTTCTACCAAATAAAAAGGTAACACTTTATTTTAAAGGTCCAGAATAATGCATTAGATTTAAGCACTATTAAGGCATTAATTGAGCATAAATAAACTAGTAATTAATGATTAACTTGTTCACAATTATGCATCAGCTAAGCATGAACACACGTAACTAATGATTATCTGATGGGGTGTAACTGTCACGAATTCTGGCCTTGAACTTCTGTTCATTCACCACTAGAGGTCACTCACCCAGCACATGGACTTTCACACCACACAGTCAGTTACAGATCACACAAGGACTGCATTTCCTGTCATCGACTGCACCAACACAGCTGTTTAAACTGATCACGCACACACCTGAGAACAATCTCACATCACCATCACCCAATCACACACACTATATAAACTCTGGACTTTCTCCTACTCACTGCCGAGTATTGTTTAGCGGATATCACTCCCCTAGAGATAGCTACCTTACGGAGCCCACTTATTTGTCATAGTTCTTACCTTACGGAGCCCACTTATTTGTCATAGTTCTTGCCTAGCCTTTTGATAGTTTTTCCCGTGTTTGATTCCTGCCCGTGTTCCTGGATTATTCTCTCTGCCTTGCCCTTTGGACTCTGTTTGTACCTCACTTGGATTATTGCTCGTTCTCCTGGATTGTCTCTCTGCCTAGCCCTCTGGATACTGTTCGCCGATCGTCGACCCACGCTTGCCCTCGGATTACTCTGTGTCTTGCCTCTGCCATACCTGTCTACTGTTTACTGACCCTGCCTGTGTTTTGACCATGTTTCTCAATAAAGCCTTGCATATGGATCCGCATGTCTCACGTCTCGTCAGCCCTGTAACAGAATACTCGGCCACACAAGGATCCAGTGGCTTTCATGAACAATACTGGCCGGGTATGTACACGGCAAGACTATTATTATCCCTCAAGCAGGGTAAGCGATCACTCGAGGACTTTATTCAAGTATATCTAGATGTTGCTAATGATTCAGATTTTCCGGACGATGTCTTGATTGATTTTTTTTTTGTGACGGCATTAACCAGCCGCTCAAATCACAGTTAATCTGTGAGGGTCCCCGCTCACCTCTCAGTCAGTTTATGGACTATGCTTTATTGACTGTTGGTTCAGCATTCACTGTGGGGGTCGCGGAGGAACGATACACCGCACCCAATTGTGTGATCACAGCCGCACTAGAGCACGCTCACAAAATGGCGGCCACGACAACACCCCGTAGCGTCATTGCTACCAATCACAAGCCAAGTCAAGTCTCAGCTGATGTTAAAGAGCCAAGTCAAGTCGCCGCTGATGTTAAAGAGCCAAGTCAAGCCACAGCCTATGTTAAAAAGCCAAGTCAAGTCGCCGCTGATGTTAAAGAACCAAGTCAAGTCACAGCCTATGTCAAAAGGTCAAGTCAAGCTACAGTTGTTCATCACAAGTCAAGCCAAGCCACAAGTGATCGTCACGAGTCAAGCCAAGCCACAAGTGATCGTCACGAGTCAAGCCAAGCCACAAGTGATCGTCACGAGTCAAGCCAAGCCACAGTTGATCGTCACGAGTCAAGCCAAGCCACAGTTGATCGTCACGAGTCAAGCCAAGCCACAGTTGATCGTCGCGAGTCCAACCAAAGAACAGCGCTCCAGCCAGAGTCTCTTCGTGCCTCAACGCTCCAGCCAGAGTCACACCACGTCTCAGCTCTCCAGCCAGAGTCACACCACGTCTCGGCTCAGCATTCAGAGTCACACCAAACCACTGTGGATCATCATGAACTCACCCAACTCACATCTGACCTGAGCCTCTTCATGTCTCCGCTAACCATCCAGAGCCACCTCATGTCACGGCTGAGCAGCCAGAACCACGTCACGTCTCCGCCGAACTGCCAGAGTCTGTCACACCCAGAGATTTAAGGTCAGTCCTTCGAGTTCCCTGTCTGATATCCAGCGTGAGGGATGCACCGCTGGTGTCTGCACGTGCTGTTGTTATCCCCAAATCCACTCACTTTAGCTCTCTTGTCCCTGAACTCATTCCCCTGTTCGAAGCGCTTCCCTTGATGGGGATTGCTTTGTGTTGCGTTTGGGCTGCATACACTACCACTGAATTGCCCGAGGTGGCGACGTCCACTGTAATGTCTCCAGAGGTGGCGGCTGATGCTGCAGAACCTCTTGGGGTGGTGACGCTCGTTGCGGTGCTCTCTGAAGCGATGGCACTCGCTGCAGCTTCCTCAGAGGTGGCAGCACATGCTGCAGAACCTCCTGAAGCAATGGTGCTCGTTTCAGCTCCTTGTATGGTGGTGGCGCCCAGTAATGAACTCTACCTATCTCCGGATGATACCACTGTAGAACCTCCAGAGGTGTCAGTGGTACCCTCCTATGAACTCTCGCACTGTCCTGTCATGGCTAAGGAGGCCGTCTGTGAACTCTCGCCCTGTCCTGTCACGGCTAAGGAGGCCGTCTGTGAACTCTCGCCCTGTCCTGTCACGGCTAAGGGGGCCATCTGTGAACTCTCGCCCTGTCCTATCACGGCTAAGGGGGCCGCCTATGAACTCTCGCCCTGTCCTGACACGGCTAAGGAGGCTGTCTGTGATTCCTTACTCTGCCCTGTCAAGGCTATGGAAGCCGTCTGCAAACCCCTGTCCTGCCCAGTCACAGCTATAGAGGCCGCCTGTGATTCCTTGTCCTGCCCAATCACGACTATAGAGGTCGCCTGTGATTCCATGTCCTGCCCAGTCACGGCTATAGAGGTCGCCTGTGATTCCATGTCCTGCCCAGTCACGGCTATAGAGGCCGCCTGTGATTCCATGTCCTGCCCAGTCACGGCTATAGAGGCCGCCTATGAATTCCTGTCAGGTCCTGTCACGGCTATAGAGGCTGCCTGTGATTCCCCTTCCGGCCCTGTCACTGCTATGGAGGACGTCTGTGATTTCCTGTCCTGCCCCGATGTCACGGCTATGGAGGCCATCTGGGATTTCCTGTCCTGCCTTGGCACGGCTATGGAGGCCGCCTGTGATTCCCAGACCTGCTCAGCCACTGCCCCTGAAATCAGGAAGGCTCTCCCTGTGTTGTCTGTCTCTACTCTCCCTGTGTTGTCTGTCTCTGCTCTCTCTGTATTGTCTGTCTCTGTTTCCCCCCAGATCTCAGACTCAGTCATGTTTTCCTGCCTGGTCTACGGTCCTACTCTGGTCTGGTGGTCTCTGGTCCTGTCTGTTCAGCCCTGGTGGGCTCCGGGTCCGTCTGCTCCGCCCTGGGGGGCTCCTGTCACGCCTGCTCCGCCCTGGGGGGCTCCAGTCCCGTCTGCTCCGCCCTGGTGGGCTCCAGTTCCATCCTCTCCGCCCTGGCTTCCACATGGACCTGGCCCTCCGTCCCTCCCCCTGTTCCGCCTCTGCTCCACCACCCTCCTGGATTATTTAGGGGCGTCTGGAAGCCGCTCCTTGGGGGGGGACTATGTCACGAATCCTGGCCTTGAACTTCTGTTCATTCACCACTAGAGGTCACTCACCCAGCACATGGACTTTCACACCACACAGTCAGTTACAGATCACACAAGGACTGCATTTCCCATCATCCACTGCACCAACACAGCTGTTTGCACTGATCACGCACACACCTGAGAACAATCTCACATCACCATCACCCAATCACACACACTATATAAACTCTGGACTTTCTCCTACTCACTGCCGAGTATTGTTTAGCGGATATCACACCCCTAGAGATAGCTACCTTACGGAGCCCACTTATTTGTCATAGTTCTTACCTTACGGAGCCCACTTATTTGTCATAGTTCTTGCCTAGCCTTTTGATAGTTTTTCCCGTGTTTGATTCCTGCCCGTGTTCCTGGATTATTCTCTCTGCCTTGCCCTTTGGAATCTGTTTGTACCTCACTTGGATTATTGCTCGTTCTCCTGGATTGTCTCTCTGCCTAGCCCTCTGGATACTGTTCGCCGATCGTCGACCCACGCTTGCTCTCGGATTACTCTGTGTCTTGCCTCTGCCATACCTGTCTACTGTTTACTGACCCTGCCTGTGTTTTGACCATGTTTCTCAATAAAGCCTTGCATATGGATCCGCATGTCTCACGTCTCGTCAGCCCTGTAACAGTAACGGTACCTCTATTCGTACTGAAAATAATTTTCGGTATGGGTCTTTCGGTTCGGTACGCACGTGTACCGAACAAATCATTAAATATTTTTGCCCAATCTCATGCCTCATGTAATCGCAAAATCAGCGTTTTCCTCGCGGAAAGATGCCATTAAAACGGCTTGTAGACAACATGTCACGTAGCATTTCATTTACGTCAGGCAAGTCATCGGTGACCACAGCTCGTTAGTTCACCTGAGAAATGAAGTTTAAACAAGAGCATTTCGCGAAATATTAGAGCTAGGCTATATATTCATTATATTTTACTTTACCTCTTAGTGATATCTTACTCTTTTTGTCACAGCGTTTAGTTGGTGTGCCAATGTATAGCCAACAGAGGGCACGCTTCTTAGTTTTGTTTGTTTCTCTGGACTTCAGTTCCCATCACCCTTTTCTATGACTATCTAGTCTCATTACATTCAGCAGTCTCATCCACATATAAATCCGGTTTTCTTTGTCTTTGGTTGCTGGGGCCTGTACCATGAAGCCGGTTTAGCTGGCTAGCCAGGTAAGATTCAGTTTAGTTTGCACTAGGGGTGTCCCTGACTAAGGATTTTCATAGTCGAATCGGAATTTTCGAATCTTGCCGATATTCGACTGATAGTCGAATCATATGTTTGGGGGTGTGGTCAAAATACATTACCAAGAGTCAAGTCAGACACAGTCATAATTACTGACTTTATCACACAGGGAAAATGTGTAATGGACGACTCGCAGATACAAGCAGGGTAAATAATGTTTTGTTTTGATTAAATGATAGTTAACATTAAACGTAAGCCAAACCCTAAGAATTCACAAGTTTTTTTTTTTGTTTTTTACAATAGTGCTCTCATTATAACGTTATTATGTATATGACAGTTATTATCCTAGTGTTCTGCATTTCTGTTTAAGAGCTGCGCGTGCTGAAGATGACCAGTAGAATGAAGCTTTTGATAGCAGGTTTTTAATCAATGGGATTTAACTCATCATTTATCTCATAGAATACGCTACGTTATTTATACAACATAACGTTATATTACGACTTACAGGCTATCTGCACAAAATGCCCCGAATGCATAAGTGAACGTGTCTGCACGGCTCTGAATGAACTTCTTTTTGTGGACGTGTTCTTCACGCAACAACGTGCAGAAACACGGCAGCTAAACTCTAAAACTTCACTGCGTTTTATTATAATAGTGTTCTCGTTATAATGTTATGTATATGACAGTCCCAGTCATAGTTATTAATATTCTGCATTCATTGTTGTTTGTCCTGCTCGCGCTGCGCGCGCTGAAGAGATGATCACCCTATACTACAATGAAGCGCTTACAGAAGCGTAACTCAAATGCATCTTAAGCCCTATTCGGACGGTAATTGTTTCTCAGGGGGACGTAAGTGATTTTCACCATATACAGGGGGTAGTTGGTGATTTAATTGCCGTCCGAATCCAGAATGTCGGTGTTTTTCTCTCACCACCCCCGTGAAAATCCCCGGCCGAATTACCTACTGTTTTTTGACAAACACCGAGGTCGTGTGGTAATTTAATTGCCGTCCGAATCCACATCTCTGAGTTTACGAGAAGAAATCGATTCAAAATTCAGTGTTTAATCCCTTTTTGAGCACTCCCGAACACCGTAACGTTGTACTTCGGTGTAATTTACATATTATTTCTGAAATGCTGGAAAGTATTTAAAAGAACAATACTTCATAACTGCTCAAACACAGCGACTGGGAGCAGAAAAAGAAGAAAAGCACAAACTTTCAAATGGGTCTTTATTATGGCAGCAGCAGGTATGCAATACAATTTTAAAATGTGTATTATAAACAGATATATATCGCGTATAATTATATACAACTATAGCGCCTCTATTTTCCTATTTTTAAACAGGAGATTTAAATAATCAAATAATATATTTTATAAAATATGCTTGGAATAATAAAAATAAATTTTACATAATAATAAGCGTTTTTAAATACATTTTACACAATAATAAGAATACATTTGTAAATAAAATTCATTTTATTTACAGCGCAAACCTTACTAAATCATGTTGCATGATTCATTTAAATATTTTTGTGCCTGAAAGGGAAACCCTTACAAATGCATGCATGCAGTAATGTTAGCCGCAAAAATAACTGTCCTTTTCAATGCTAATGTTTCACTGCGTGTCTTTAGTAAATACTGACAGAAGTTTTTTAACGCCAAATGAGGGTTTGCACTGTCACAAGCTTTTAGTAAATCTGGCCCTGATAGGTCAAACTGGACTGAGTTTGCAATGAACTTATAATGTCAATGTCTTCTTGCATTATAAATGATCTATAAACTACTTCTGAAATGCCAGATAAAACAGGCTTGTGTACTGACCACACAGTGATCTTACAGTGATTGCTAAATAAATGTTTAATTTCCATTAGGACATTAAATGTAAATATAAAAATTGATGACGTACATCATGCTTTCTCGTGAAATAACAGTCATCGTCGTAGCAGTAATTGTGTGGACCTATAACCAAATCCAGTGAAAGTAAAATAATGGCAATGCCTGCGGTTATAGTACTGATAATGTTCATTCCCAGTGAAGCATTCACCTATAGGCAGAAAAACACACACAAAACAGATAACTAAATTAGCAAGAACTTTAAAACATTGTGTTAACATGTTAATGTACATAGAAAAGTATATGGAGTGTGAAAAAAATGCACTTTTGACACAATTTGTTATTAGTTGCTGAAATTTGATTGGCTGGTAGCGGCCATGTTTTATTTTTTATGTATCTGAGTAATATTAGATTCATATTCATTTTCAACTTTACCAATCCTACAGTTACAGTGTTGAGGAGTTGCAGCGCCTCCTACAGGCTCAACTTTAAAGCAATTTGGTGTGAATTCTCAAAATATCCTACTGGCCGGATTCACAAACATCTTCTTAAGAAATAAGTTAAGAAATTTCTTAAGATAAATTCCACAAAGTTCGTAAGAATGTTCTTAAGTGCAATTCTTGAAAAATGCTTAAGAAGAAAATGACAGGCTTTATCTGAGTGAATACATGACTGAAGACGCACTAATAAACACACACTTTAAGGATTGTCTTTTTACGTTTCCTGCAGATTAACCTAATAATCATAATAAGTGTTGTTACGTTCCGTGTTTATTTATAATATTGTTGGATGCTACATGCTGCTGTGTGGTATCTTTCTCTCTCTCTTTCTGTCTCGCCGTGTGTTACTGCTGCTCAACCAGGTGGGGAGGAGAGGAAGGTGAGCTACTAGCGCTACCTGTTTCTATTTTTTTTTATCACAACACATCTCGGAATAGACAACTCTGAAAATAAAATACTGATATGATGACCACAACTACTGAAAGAGCTTACAGGTGGCGAAGGATATAAACATAGGCTTAAAACCAAATGCCGTACCATCGATTTTTCCCCACAAGGAGTCTAAACGCCCCGGATATCGAGGGAAATCCGCGCTGAGAAACTCCTCTAGCGGCCGCGCTTCATGATTAGCATCGGCATGTTTACATCCTAAAAGGATGGCATAGCGTTTCTTCTCTCAGCCGTTTGTAAGCTCTTTCAGTAGCTGTGGTCTACTAAAAGACTCTAAGGCATTAGGGCTAAAGTGGAGAGAAAAAATTGGGTCTTGAAGTTTTTATTCGTCCACAGGTATCTTCCCATTATTTTCTCCTCTTCTTATTGCTAGGAAAGCAGTGAAGTCTTCCATTGCTTCTCTTGTTGCCCTTCAACTGAAAATTACAACCAAAAGCCACACAATGTGGTATTGTATCAGTGTTTTATTTTCTGAGTTGTGCTGCGGTTAAAAAAAACAAAGACTATAGAAATAAGCGCCAGTAGCTCACCGAGTGCAACCATTTGGCATCATCACCACAGAATGTACTGTGCACATAAAATAATGGCGCCCCCCCATAGTTCAAAAACGATGTAGATTTTTGTTTTTAAATAACATACATTTTCATGGGTTTTCTACTACATATTTAAATAAGAGACATAATTTACGTTATATTAAGCTATACATGTCTTAATACCCGGCGATCCTTTAAGAAGAATGTTTTGGGAATACAAAATATTCTTAACTTTAAGTTAGAAAATAACAATAAAATGTCAGTTAAGAAGAAATATCTAAAGAATGCTTTGTGAATCCAGCCCCAGTTTATATATATTATTTCATTAAGTTTGGGTGTTGCGTTCAGGACATAAAGATCAATTTGTGGAAAAAAGGGTTGCCAGCTTTGTAATTCACTTATATCATCATAATATTTTAATTGAAATTAATTTGATAACTTTTTTCCAGCAGCATCCCTGGTTGAAGTGTGCAAAATTTTGTGAAGATTGGACAGCCTTTTTTTCCCAGAAGATTCACAATGGCAGATATTTTTATAGATGAAATACTTATAGCGATATACATTTAAGGATAAGGATACATTTAAGGGAAAAAATAAATTGTTTCTACAACCCAAATTCCGGAAATGTTGGGTCTTTTTTTTTTTTTTTTTTTTTTGAATAAAATGAAAACTAAAAGGCTTTCAAATCACGTGAGCCAATATTTTATTCACAATAGAACATAAATGCTTAATCGGACAAATTTTACACTTACATCCACTAAATGAGCTCATTTCCAGAACATCTAGCAACTAATTAAGTTAACATGATTAGCTATAAAAGGGATGTCTTGGAGAGGCAGAGTCTCTCAGAAGTAAAGATGGGCAGAGGCTCTCTAATCTTTTCCCAAACGTTGTGGAATACTTTAAAAACAACGTTCTTCAATGTCAAATTGCAAAAGGCTTTGCAAATCTCATCATCTACAGTGCATAACATCATCAAAAAAACTGGCGAAATCTCTGTGTGTAAGGGACAAGGCCGAAGACCTTTGTTGGATGCCTGTGGTCTTCGGGCCCTCAGATGACACTGCATCACTCATCAGCATGATTCTGTCATTGACATTACTAAATGGGCCCAGGAATACTTACAGAAACCACTGTCAGTAAACACAATCCGCTGTGCCATATACAGATGCCAACTAAAACGCTATCATGCAAAAAGGAAGCCATATGTGAACATGGTCCAGAAGCGCCGTCGTGTCCTGTGGGCCAAGGCTCATTTAAAATGGACTGTTTCAAAGAGGAGTCCAAGTTTGACATTCTTGTTGGAAATCACGGACACCATGTCCTTTGGGCTAAAGAGGAGGGAGACCTTCCAGCGTCTTAGCATTCAGTTCAAAAGCCAGCATCTCTGATGGTATGGGGGTGCATTAGCGCATACGGTATGGGCAGCTTGCATGTTTTGGAAGGCACTATGAATGCTAAAGGGAAAAAAAGGTTTTAGAGCAGGGCTGTCCAAACTCGGTCCTGGAGGGCCGGTGTCCTGCAGAGTTTAGTTCCAACCCTAACTAAACACACCTGAAGCAGCTAATCAAGCTCTTACAAAGCATACTAGAAACTTCCATGCAGGTGTGTTGAGGCAAGTTGGAGCTAAACTCTGCAGGACACCGGCCCTCCAGGACCGAGTTTGGACAGCCCTGTTTTAGAGCAACATATGCTCCCCTCCAGATGACGTCTATTTCAGGGAAGGCCTTGTGTATTTCAGCAGGACAATGCAAAACCACATACTGCAGCTATCGCAACAGCATGGCTTCATAATAGAAGAGTCCGGGTGCTGATTTGGCCTGAATTTGCCAGCAGTCCAGATCTATCACCTATAGAGAACATTAGGCGCATCATTAAACGAAAAATACGTCAAAGACGACCACAAACTCTTCAGCAGCTGGAAACCTATATCAGGCAAGAATGGGACCAAATTCCAACACCAAAACTCCAGAAACTCATAACCTCGATGCCCAGACGTCTTTAAACTGTTTTGAAAAGAAGAAGAGATGCTACACCATGATAAACATGCCCCTGTCCCAACTATTTTGAGACCTGTAGCAGGCATCAAATTTGAAATGAGCTAATTTTGCTCAGTTTAAACATGGTATGTTATCTACAGTATGTTCTATTGTGAATAAAATATTGGCTCATGTGATTTGAAATTCTTTTGGTTTTCATTTTATTCAAATTTAAAAAACGTCCCAACATTTCCGGTATTCGGGTTTTAGAAGTTACTCAAAAATGCAGCTCATATTATTATTATTATTATTGCACCACCTAGTGTTGAGTGTCTGTGTGGCTGAATAGACGTATGTTTGGGTCGCTCCTGACAAGTTTAGGGTCATTAAGTGTGGGTGTTGCATTCAGGACATAAAGATCAAATTATGAATTATGGTCACTGATGCCCATATACTTTTAGAGCAGAAAAAATACAAGAATAAATCAGTTTAAACCAGTCCAGAAAATCAGTACAAATACAAAAGAACACTATTTCTGTACTTCCAGCACGGTGCTTGGACCCTTAAAAGTAAAGTGTTGTGTAGTACATACCAAACACAAACTGGAGGGTGAATTAATTTTATTTTCTGCAGCAATGCAGAATGAGCCTGCGATGATGTACTGAGAAAAAAGAGAAAGTACAAAATTAAGGCTTGCGTTGGAATATGTAGCTTGAATTATAAAAGACAGAACACTTAATTGTATAATAGTTTCTTACGATGACAGATCCCCAGTAAGGAATACCACTATAGACAAAGACAAGATCTGCATAAACTGAAGACACAATGCCAAACAGGAGAGTCAGCACACCGATCATTATCTGGACCGTCTGTGAGGGACAAAAAGTACACAGAAAGTGTGAGTAGGACGAGAGAGTCTTTCATAAAGGGGAACAATATACAATATACATTTATGGCAGCTGTAGTTATGAACTTATGATTGTACTAGAAAAATATCTCAAAGTAATATTCTGCAAGTGTAGAATTATCATTGTATGAATGTCATTGTGTTGGCATAGGCCTGGGCGATAAAACGGTATCGGTATTTATCGACGATACACGGTCATCGATAACGATAGAAAAAATTTTTGATACGGTGCACGATATAGGCGCGTGCTATGAGTGACAAGCAGACAGCACACACAAACACATGCTAAGTGCTGTGCCTGCGATGAGGAGATTGTGAAAAAAAAAAGGTGCAATCGAATGATAGGTGTGCGTCGGTGAGGGAGCCTCATCAGAGGCGCACGAGATGCGGTGATGATGATGTAAGTGTCGTTGTCGTACTTTGTTTTTGTTAATCTGTCCAGTTGGACCCACAAGACACGCCACTATTCATTCAATATATTAGAGAAATATAGAAGCTCAATGCGGTGAAGTTATTGGTTAGGTTAAAACCGAAACCAAGCCATTCACAAAGAACGCATTTTTAGGACAGACAACTATGAGTGTTGCACTCGCGTCTCACACAAGAGATGTTTAGAAAGCCTTGTAAAGTTACAAAAGTTTAAGCTTTAGGAAAACACGTTGCGAATTTGTGGAGGTTATTTCACTGCGTCTCATGTTTTTAAATGCAATCTGTGTGATCGGCGCTTCGGCTATTTGAATTAAGCTATGTATAAATAGCCTACATGATGCTGTTTTGTTCATAATTGTTTATGCAATTTACGAAATTATATTTGATTTATACATGTTAATTTAGACATTTTGCACGTTTTTTTATAGACTGTTATTTTAATTGCATTGAGTAAACAATTTAATGCGCTGTATTATTTTGCGCTTTGCGCCCTCCTGTGGCTATTTAATCTGCATATAAAACATAAGAAACGAAAATTTAAAACATTAAATTTTATTTTGTGTTTGACTGTTAAAACAAAAAAATATTTGTTGTTTGTCTTAAATTGGGTAAATTAAAAATACAGTGGTTGAATTTAATTTTTTTTTCTTTTGCTCTGTTTTAAAAAAAGGTTATAAAAAATGTAAATAATTATCGATACCGAACGATATGAAACATTATATCATTGATAAGTTTTTTAGCTATATCGCCCAGCCCTATGTTTGCAGATGTGCAAGATTGGATACTTCATATTTTTTGAGTTTGCAACTCCCAACACATTGTAAAGTTTAATATTTTACTCTGTAAATGATAAACCTGATCTTATACTGGTGTCTTTCCTGGACCGTCACCAAGACAATTGGGCACATTTTTCTATAAAAATTGTGTATACTTTGTTAATGTGTGCACCACTCCTCGTTTAGAATTTATTCATGCATTTATTTGCTTACCTCACAGTGACATGCACAAATAAAAAAATATGTATATATATATTTGTGTTTATGAGACATTTCTCACCCCAAGGGCTTTCGGTTGTCCTTTCAGAAATGCCTGAAATCCTTGAAGAGGTGAAGCTCCCTCCACCTGTCGTACATAAACAGGCACAGGAGCATTTGTCACCGTCGTAACAGGTGCTGTTTGTGTTGCTGGTTGAAACTGGATGACGAGCGTTGAAGAGTTCATCGGTATGACAGTGTGAGACATTCTGGTTTCTGAATCTCAAACCTGCCTGTACAAAAAATCATAGAAAATCAAAACATGTGAACAATATGATTATGAAACAGCTCATGTTTAATTTAATCTACATCATAGCAGATGCTCTTTCCAAAGACACTGATAAAATACATTTGTGAATACCATTTGACATATACATATATATATATATATGTACAGTATATATAGACACACACACAGAGCTGCTTAAAGGTTAGTGAACCCATTAGAATGTACTATATTTCTGCATAAATATGGCCCAAAACATCATCAGATTTTCCCACAAGTCCTGAAAGTAGACAAAGAGAATCCAATCAAACAAATGAGAAAAAAAAGTATTCTTTGTCGTTTATTTATTGAGAAAAAAATATCCAGTGTTACATATCTTTGAAGTGCAAAATTATGTGAATCTTTGATTTCAGTTAGAGATGCACCGATACTGAATTTCTCTGCCGATACCCAGTGGCGTGCACAGGCCTCCGGAGGGGCAGGGGCGAAATGGCGTTACGAGGGCACAATCGTGGACGGGGGGGTTGTTTGAAAACCATGGTTAATTTTTGTAAGGATTGTGATGTCCACATGTTTTTTTGTTGAAGAAATTATAGAGGCAGTGTCATTTATAGCAAAAAGTTGGCCAAAAAATAAAGATTAAGTGTATATTTGAATTAAATGTTTGGTCAATAGCATATTAAACAAGGATATGATCGTCCTGTAAGTGTAACGGCAGCAATGACCAGGCCTTTGGCTCCCTTTACAGGCATTTATTACATGTAATGTTGAAAAAAAAACAATAGACGCCATCACAAAATTTGTAATGGATTCACTGGTTATAATGGGACGTGTATTGGTTTTAATGGAAACATAATGGACCCTGTGGGTCTCTGCTGGTAATTGGTCACCTTCTATTGGTGGCTTGTTAAAACCAATAAATCCTAATGGAATATGTCCCAAAACATTCTACAGAAAACCATTTTTTAATGGTTAAAAGTTGATGGTTTGTAATGGCATTTGTGATATATTTGTGATTCATTTGTGATGGTGTTAGAATTTTCTGTGATGGTCTATATTGTTTTTTCAGTTTGTTGCCTCATTGTTTTATATAATGCATTTTAAGTCATTTTAAAGGCTGTTCTTGGCTTAGGTCTGTTTTTATAACCACAAAAAAATATATATATATTATCTTAATACTTCTTTAATTATGAATGTAGCCTACCTGAAAGTGACGTGCAGGCTTCATTTTCATCTTTTTTTTTCTTTTCTCGGCGCTAGACTGCTGTTGTCTTTTCACGGGCATAGCTGTCCATCAATTATGATCATCTGCATTCAGCCGCAAACATGAAGCGATAGCGGGCACGGGCGTGGGAATGGTGCGTCACAGGTATTTTTTTTTTTTTGAGCCACTGGGATGGTGCCCCCCCGCGAGTTGATGCCCTAAGCAAACTGAGTACTCTGCATATAGGGAGCGGCAGTACTGATTTTCATCGTCCACGATATCGTTCGTATCGCACAGACCGGACCACAAGGGCACTTTAGCGTCGGACCTCAAAGGGGCAGGGGCATGAGCCCCCCCGCCCCCCCCCCTGTGCACGCCACTGCCGATACCGATAGCCGATTATTCAGAATGATATCGGCCGATACATGGTCTGTGCATGGTCTGCGCTGCTCCAAAAACGTATGCTCTGCTCCATGCATAAAGCGCGCGCTGCAGAGCTGCCGCACAGTGCAGCAGGAGTAAGATTTCTGATCATGTGAAGAGAGTGAGAGAGGCGCTTTCAATGAGTGCTCTTTGGGAGCATAGCCTGGTTTATACTCGCCGCGTCAGCACCAGCGGCAAAAATGATGCGAATACTGAGGAAACGATAGCGGAGGATTTCGTTTTCAAGCGGAAGTAAAATAAAAGACTGCTTCTTAAACCAGAGAAGGTGAACATGTTGGTTTTGTCTTTGCTGTTTATCTCAAGTTACGCTATGGAGGCTTTCTTTAAATGTTCTTTATTTATTTGATTCTTAAGTGTTTGCTAAACGTTCTGGTGTAGCCTATGCCATGCCTAGTCTTATTCGTTTATGTTAGCTACATTATACAACTTATAATATAATTATATAATATATAATATAAGTTAGTTTATAGCGTACTGTTTTATTATTGTTGTACTTTTTAGGCTTGCTGTGATAGACGGTGTTGGCGGTGTTAAGCCTTAGAATAAAATTAAAAGAATAAAATTCATTTAGTTCAGTTAGAGAACAGACACTACAATTAAAACTGAACGCGGCTGCTCAATGCAGTGCACCGAACGAACAACAGTCGCGCATCACATATCAGATTTCATTTATCACGTGCAGAAAAGTGAGTCGAGCTGACTAACAAGAAGAGTGAGGTGAAAAAGACAAAGACAATGGTGGAAGAGTTTCAAAACTAAATGTAAAAGCGCCTGTTTTAAAAAGAAGTTTTTTTAAACATTCATTTATCATTTATTTGGTTCCACAGTATTTGCTGATTTTTATTTTTTTTAGACTGTGTATTTATTTTTATTTTTTCATCATTTTGCATCAAGGTGTATGTTGTCCATGCCTCCAAACATTCTTATTCGTTTTGCTAATAAACGTTCTCCGTTTCATAATTATTTGTTCCTCATTTACTGATTTTTAGTTTTGTATACCTATTTTAAGTTACTTTAAGTTACTACTAGTTACTTTAAGTTACTACTTTAAGTTATTTGTTATTTTATATCAGGCATAGCATTGTGTATTTTTACTAATTTTGTTAATAAAAGTTATATATGTTCTACGCTGTACTTTGTTGTTGCTTGAATTGAATTCAAGCAATTGATGCCGAATTGCTGCTAATTTAAAAGTGAAAGTAAAATGCGCACGATGCTTTTATAAGCTATTTAAGCAAAGGAAAGTGAGGGAAAGACGGAAAACTCAACTGCTTGATACAGAACCGCCGCAAATTTATAAGTGAAAGTAAAATGTGCACTGTGCTTTTTCAAACTACTACTGCTTTTGTGCTCCAGGGACACACACACACACATATATATTCAGAATCACGGACTTATTATAGACTTACTTATTATATTTTTAATATATTTTTCCATGAATGCGTATTAAATTATTTCCAATAGTCTATTCTCTTCATTGCATAGCTTTTCTCTTGGTTGCACTGCTTCCAGTAATGTATGATTTTATTAGTTGCCAGGGTCAAAGACATCTACCTAAGGCCTTCAGAATCAACAGTGCAGGCCTCTGTAGCTTAAAATCAATGGCAATGAACTGTTGCTTTAACCAATCAGATTTCGAGTTGGCAGCACCAGGGCCATCTAGCAGGCTTACGATAAGGTCAGCATTTTCTCGTCCTTTGATTGGATGGTCAGAGAGCTTACTAGTCAAAGCTAGTAAACAGCGTCACTGTAAATCATTTTTGTTTTCAGTATTATATAAGCAGCACGACTGTTTCAACACTGATGGTAAATAAGCATATTAGAATGATTTCTGAAGTAATATAATAATAATAATAAACTTTATTTTATAAAGCGCCTTTAAAAGCAGCTTCTCAAAGCGCTGAACACAATGTAATCAAATACAATAAAAAGCAAAACAAAAATCAATATGCAAATGCAAGTTTAAAAAAATATGCCATAAATTGAACTTTGAAACCATCGTAATTCTGAACTCCCCTAAGTTCAAGAGGCAGAGAATTTCAAAGGACAGGGGCAAAGAAAGAGAAAGCCTCGTCACGCATAGATCTTAGACGTGTTTGAGGAACAACCAACCAGTTTGACCGAGAGGAGTGTAATCTACGACTAGGAGTGTATGGATGCAACAGTTCTGAGGTAATGAGGTGCCAGGCCATGTAATGCTTTAAAAGTAAGCATCAGAATTTTAAAATCCACTCTAAACCTGCCAGTGCAAAGACTCTAACACTGGAGTTATATGACTGCCAATCCTAGTCCCAGTTAAAATCCTGGCGGCTGAATTTTGTACATATTGCAGCTTATTAAGTGTAGCTTTAGAAGTAGGGCTGTGCGATTAATCGAAACTGCATCGAAATCGCGATTTGAGACGTTGCGATGTGGATGCGATATTACTCTGTTCCAGGGCATATGCGTGACAGCCTTGAGTGGCTGTCTTACTAACCAATAGAGTGAGTGCACCTCCCCAATCAGCACTGCTCTGTCCAACTGCGCAAACACCCACCATTAAAAGACAAACAAAACAAAAAAACAGAAAGCGAGAGAGAGAGTGGGATTATGGCGTCTACATCCAGCAGGCACAAAACAGGAACACAACGTCATAAGACGTTGGTATTTGGTTAAATTTTGGTTGCGACGTCGGGTGACCAAAATCCAATGTAAATCCAACGTCTAATGTCAATGTTAACTTGATGTCCAATACCGACGTCCGCTGACGTTGAGATTTAGTTGTTTTTAGGTTGTGTAACCAAAATCCAACGTTAACCCAACGTCAGTTTGACGTCAAATATTGACGTCAACCCGATTTTCATTTTCAACCAAAATCCAACGTCTGTTTGACGTCGTGTCCAACGTCAACCTGACGTTAGATAGACGTCTGGTGCATGCTGGGCAGGATCAGATCGATAGTTAGGCTAATTCAAACTAAAGAAAAACGTACGTAACTTTAGCTTCGAAATGACAGGTAACGAACAAAACAGGTAATTTGCAAGAGCTGCGTCACAACGCATTATCGGTTCTGCTTTCAGTACTGGAGAATAAAAGATACATTCTTAGATGATTGTATTAGTACATGAACGTTATCTTACACATTTTATCTCCCCAACAGATTAATTTGAAATAAGTTTATAATGCATGTTCGCTATTCCCAATTCAGAAGACCGCACACACAGCCTAATGCTTCTCATACTCGGACGAGCCGTCACACTAACGCAGCTGGTTTAGTAACGCCTGTTATACTCGTCTATACTCGTGCTTGGCTCCGCGCCGCAATCTTTACAAGCGCATCTGGCTATATGGATGAGGCTTGATGTACGCGCGCAACCTGTGTCAGCTCGCGCCTGGCTCCGCGTTTAAAACGAATGAAACATCAGTCTAACTGCTTGCTAATTTCACTTGGATGACATTTATCACATTTCCCACTTGTTCTTAAAATCCCAAATACTTAAAAATCATTATAAATCTGACAAATTATAAATAAATCAGCCTATGTAACATATGTAATACTTTAATAATCGACTACAGAAATACAGCTCATTTAGGCTATAAAAAAATATTTCATGTGAAATTCAGTAATTAAGTAAATTCTGTAAAAGTAGTTATTCCATTATAATCTTCCCTGCTGGAAAAAAACAACAACAAAAAAAAAAACAATAGATGCCCTCCCAAAACACAATAGAACATGTAATGGGAATTGCATTGGTTTTAATGTAAACTATAATGGTGTCTACTGGTATTTCATGGATTCTGATGTAATATGGCAGATGGCAACCAGTAGAACAACAGTAATTCTAGAATAATGCCCAAAACAAAAAGGAATTTTGTAATGGTTTAATGGAAACTGTAAGAATTTCTGTTAATGGTTTCTATGGTTTTTAACGATACTCATACTGTGCTGCACATTATTGACAATATTGAGCTGAAGCTTGACTTTGCAAATTTAAAATCGCAAATCTTTTTTTAGGCGTTCTGTTCTACTGAAAAAAAAGAAAAGAGTAAATTAACAGCAAATGTTCATTTTTTGGGGTGAACCATCACTGAGCTAGACTTGAGGTGCATGCGCTCTCAAATTGTTTGGGAAAGGCCATTCAGACAGTACCTCCAGGATTACACAGTTATGCAAACAGCAGAATTTACCGCAAAATCACGCAAACTCCACAATATTCAGAGGAGCTTGCCATTTTTTGAAATGGCCGCAGATTTGGCTCAGATTTTGAGCCTTGACGTCATGACCACATTGTTTCCATTCATCAAAGAGTCTCGCGCACTCTGTGAACAACCCACAAACTACCACAAACTCTCGGTTTACTGGGAATTTATAACAGCTAAAGGGCGTTGTTAGGAAAAAACGTGAAAGTGAATACTTATAGTTATCCAACATCTCCATGTGCTAGAGTTTTCTCACCACTACTCATGACTGTAAATGCTTTGAAAACACAAGATTGCGCAAGACTTGTTCGGGAAGAATAACAGAGTAGGCCAAACTGTAAAACTGTTTGTGCTGCCAACAAGTGTTTATAATTAAGACAATACTTATCATATTATTTATAAGAAACACTAGTGTGAAATGAGCCATTTTGTATAGTTTAAAACAGCAGAAAGACACATTTAGAAACGGCCCAATCTAACGAGAAAACAAGGTGAATATCGGTCATCTACGCTGCTCGAGTCCGTCTCTCTTCATTTATATATATAACTGTTATATATATCGACTTCGATGCGAATCATAATGGATTCGAACTCGCAGAAATGTATAATAAACACATTTTATGATAAACGTAGCTCCTCGAGTAAACACCTCACAATAAACTCGAGTTCAGTGCAAACACATCTGATATCGAGACATTTAGCATCATAAGTTATGAGACTCACCGATAAATAACAGAAGTTGTGTAGTCTTTAGTTCAGAAATGGGGTCTTACCCAGTAGAGAAGTGGGTGGGACAGGAGTGTGTGTGTGTGTGTGTGTGTGTGTCTGTGATTTAACCGGAATAAATAGATCTCCGCAACGTCATTGAAGCGCTCGCGAGTGACGTCTCACAACACGATCTTATCACAGGACAAACTCAACACTTTTAGTTTCGATTTCCATGTGTGCACGCTCAATAACAAACACCATCCCGGCTGTGATTGGTCCATCCTGACGCTAAACGGCTGTGATTGGTCCATCCTGACGCTAAACGGCTGTGATTGGTCCATCCTGACGCTAAACGGCTGTGATTGGTCCATCCTGACGCTAATCGGCTGTGATTGGCTCGTTCTTCTGAAGTCTCCTTGTATTTTGTGGAGTTGAAATGTAATAAATTCCTCGTGTTTCCAGGAGATAAGTGACTGGATTACAGTCAAACACGGCAGATATAGAGTTGTGCAGGAGGATATCTCATGTTTGCTGAGCTGTTCATGACCTAAACAATCATTCTCCATGATATGCCTTTCTTAGTTTACTTATAGCGTTCATCTATTCTTTATAATTTACACACACTAAAATTAGTTTTGATATAGAACATTCCTCATTTATCTGTAATATTAATTAGATGCTGAAATGGATATTTATACAGTGATACTGTCATTCGGTGTAATGGATGACACTGTGGTGTAACAGAGAATTTGCATTACACTGAATGACAAAACTTTTACGTCAGCTTATATTGCAGGCAAACAAATGGCCACCTGTATCAAACTCTGAGCCTGACCAGTAAAGACGATCACAATTTTTTTACAGCATCTCCTTATTTTTTTTGGCATTTCACTGAATGACATGTTGTTGTAACTTAGGTTACACCATGAAAAGGTGTGGTAAAACTGCATTTTCGGGACAAAATACACCTGGTTATTTAAATACTTGAAAAAAGAAAACATTAAGACATAGTCCTTTTAATATAACATGATGTCTTTGATGCAACATGCACAGTTGATATTGAAGTACACATTTATTTGAATACAGTATTACATCCTACTTGCTCAAAATGGCAATCACATTGACTTTTGGTGTGTGTTTCTTTTAAGTGATGGATTTGTTCTCATCCAGAGTCCAAACTGATGACTGTTTGAATATAAGACTAACGATGCTTTAATCCATTGCTATAGCAATCCAATGATATATATGTCATGCATGTTTGCATGCTGTACATTTACCACTTTATATCCGATTATGTCTTTTGAACTTGAGTTTATAATAATATTTAATTTCAATAATTCATGGAATGGGGCATTTTTGTTTACAAATATTGTATGTACTGGTGCTTTTCTTAACAGCAGTCTCAGATAAGTCTTTAAAGTATATTATTATGTTGACAGAAAATGTTTCAGGTGCCAATATTTGGTAATGCGATATATCAGGATAATTAATATGCACAATATTGTTTCCTTAGGCACTCCAAAATACCACAAATAATTCTTTATTACAAATTATTCCGGAATATGCTGGAAAACCTGAGAATGTGCAGGAGCTGGAGGATTTTACTGAAGAACAGCAGGCAGTTTAACGGCTCAGGACTAACAAGAACTTCATGAACAACTACCACAAAATATAAAAACAGTCATGGATCATCCAGGAAACAACACACAGTATCATGATTCAAGGGTATGTACATTTTTGAGTGTGGCAGTTTTTATAAATTCATTTATTTTGTCCTGTGGAGTTTATGCAAATATCTGTTATGTGAAAAAGCTTATTCAGGATAGTACTAAATAAACATATGCAATTTTTACGATCCCTCTTATTTTGTTAAAATTATTACAATTATAGGAGGAGGTAGCCGTGATTGTGCCCTCGTCTTCTGGCATCACAAGAACGGCTGTAGAATGCCGAAAAGTGTACTATGTCAGGAGACAAGGAAAACAAAAGCTCACCGCTAATACATAACAGCAAGTGGCCACGGGAGGAGGACCACCTACAGCCACTCCAGACCTAACGCTTCTTGGGGAGAAGAATTGTTGAAAAAATTGTTATTGTTTTCTTTGCGCACAAAAAGTATTCTCGTAGCTTTGTAAAATTACGGTTGAACCCCTGATGTCACAGGGTCTGTTTTAACAATGTCCTTACAACGTTTCTGTGCCTTGATCCCGGTAGTACCCTTGCTGTCTATGGGAGGGGCAGAGAGCTCTCAGATTCCATCAAAAATATCTTAATTTGTGTTCCGAAGATGAACGAAGGTCTTCCGGGTTTGGAACGACATGAGGGTGAGTAATTAATGACAGAATTTTCATTTTTGGGTGAACTATCCCTTTTTAAATGTATATCAGAGCATTCTCTGATGGGGCACGTAGTTGCATGAGCGTACAATCTATCACACCCACAACCCCAGGGAACCCAAAGTTAGCCCAAAACTCCTCTTTAACCCAATTTTGGCTAGAAGGCATCATTGGGAATTTTATGAATTTGTATGCATGTTGGACTAGGCTTGATGTTACTGCATGTATGTCCGAACTTACAGTTGGGATATGCCTCCAGTTGAACTCAGGGCATGTTGGAATGACCCACTTGCAAAAAAATGTAGTGCAGCAGTTACTTTAACAGCAATGGGGAGTGCATATGGGCAGTATGCATTTGTCTATTGGGCATCTGCCAGGAGATGACAGAGGTTTGTTACTGGCTGGCAGGATAGGCATAGTCTCTGGCGACACTCCACCTGAGACAGGGACAGATATGTGGACCTTGGCTGGTGGACCCTCTGCCTCCTCCGTCTCCCAATTCTTTGGCCCATCAGGTACTCAACGAGTGATGTTTTGCTCAAATTACATGTTCAGTAGTCAGTTGTTCAGTTGTCCGCGTTGGATCCAGGCTTTGATATGGATTACTGGTTGTTGATAAACACCCTCAACCTGACGAGTCAGTTTAAATACATTCGTCATTACTGCAAATAGGTAGGCTAAATCTGATACATGCAATGACTATCCATTATGACATGTAGGCATTTTAATATTTATGTACACTATAATAATCTTTTACATTTTAATTCTTTAATTTTTCATATTTGACATGTTTGTGTGCTGCTGTGCATCCCTGTCTGTGTAATAAGCAGAGTATACTCGTGTTGTGGACCCGCCTATAGGCGCATATTACTAACGCGCTCTTTAAATAAAAAATAATAATATTGCACCATTGACCAATTGAAACCTAGTCAAAAGTCTATTTCAGTTGCCTCAAAATAGCAATAGGGCCTCTTATAAATTAACAAATATGTTAAATATATTAACACAATAAATGATTCAGTATATTTTCAATATACATGAAACAATTTAATATATTACAATATAGGAATTGATGCTTTTCATATGTATATATTTTTTTTACAATATTTACTTACATGTAATATATGTATTCAATATTATTTATAATATATAGATATACACAAAGTATCATATTTCATCACATCTAAATGTGAATACAAACACACACACACATATATACACACACAGACTAGAGCATATACAGTGCCCTCCACTATTATTGGCACCCTTGATAAATATGAGCAAAGGCAGCTGTGAAAATAAATCGCCATTGTTTATCCTTTTGATCTTTCCCTCAAAAAATTTACAAAATTCTAACCTATCATTGAAGTAAAACAATTGAAAGTGGGGAGAAAATCTCATAATGAAATAAATGTTTTTCTCCAATGGATGTTGGCCACAATTATTGGCACCCCTAGAAATTCTTGTGAGTAAAATATCTCTGAAGTATATTCCATTCATATTTAATTTTTTTAGCACACCAGGGTGACTAGGAGCATGAAATTGTCCAGTCACGACTTCCTGTTCCACAAGATTATAAATATGAGGAACACAAATACCAAATTCCCTTAATCATCCATCACAATGAGAAAAACCAAAGAATATATTTCTGATGTGCAGCAAAAGATAATTGAGCTTCACAAATTAGTGAAGTGGCTTTAAGAAAAGAGCTAGAGCAGTGAAAAATCCCATTTCCACCATCAGGGCAATAATTAAGAATTTCCAATCAACAGAAAATGTTACGAAACTGCCTGGAAGAGGACGTGTGTCTATATCGTCCTAATGCACGGTGAGGAGGAGAGTTTGAGTGGCTAAAGACTCTCCAAGGATCACAGCTGTAGAATTGCAGAATATAGTTGAGTCTTGGGGTCAGAAAACATTAGAAAAAAATTGCCAAACAGTCCCTACATCACCACATGTTGTTTGGGAGGGTTTCAAGAAAAATTCTCCTCGCTCATCCAAAAACAAACTCCAGCATATTCAGTTATCAGACATGACTGTAACTTCAAATGGGACTGGCTTCTATGATCAGATGAAACTGAAAAATAGCTTTTTAGCAGCAAACACTCAAGATGGGTTTGGTGAACACAGGGATAAAAAAGTACCCCATGTGTACAATGAAATATACTGCTGTATTTTTTATGTTGTGGGCCTATTTTTCTGCTGGAGGTCCTGAACATCTTGTTTAGACACATGGCATCATGGATTCTATTAAATACCAACATATAAAAAATCAATAAGTGACTGACCCTGTTAGAAATCTTATAATGGGCCATGTTTGGATCTTCCAACCGGACAATAATCCAAACACAAACCTCAAAAACAACACAAAAATGGGTCACTGAGCACAAAACCAAGCTTCTGCTATGGCCATTCCCGTCCTCTGACCTGAACCCTGTAGAAAATGAGTGAGGTGAACTGAAGAGAAGAAGCACCAACATGGAGCTGTGAATCTGAAGGATCTGGAGAGATTCTGGATGAAGGAATGGTCTCTGATCTCTTATCAGGTGTTCTCCAAACTCTTCAGGCATTATAGGAGAAAACTCAGAGCTGTTACCCTGGGAAAAGGACGTTGCAATAATTGGGTGCCAATAATTGTGGCCAACATGAACTAGAGAAAGTATTTCTTACACAATGAGATTTCCCCCCATTTTTAATTGTTTTACTTCAATGATAGGTTGGAATTTTGTGAATTTTTGGAATGAAAGATAAAAAGGATAAACAATGCAGATTTATTTTCACAGCCGCCTTTGCTCATATTTATCAAGGGTGCCAATATTAGTGGAGGGCACTGTATATATATATACATTTATTGAGAGAGAGAGATAATATTTATATTATAGTGACATATTATAAAGTGATAGAAATGTTTGTGAATGTGTTCAGCTATATATAAACCCACGCATTAACTCTTGACATAGAAATTGAGTGTTTCAATAAAGTTATTACATGTAAAAATGTAGTGCAGGTTTGAAATGTATTTTTATATGCCTCAATATATAGCCATACATGGCCCATGAATATACTGAAGTATAGCTTACCATGTATGGAAATGTATTATTTAATATACTGCATTATATTTTCCAATACGTTCCCAAATATTTTTTGTTTCATAAGGGAACACTGTCTACTTATTTATATTTGTTTGCATTCACTGTATTGTGGAGGAGCATCTGCAGGCTGGTGATGAATGGAAGAGCTGCTGGGCACAGTTATCTGCAAGACAAAAAACACTATATGATCAACTTTCTTGCTTGATTGCTTATTTATTGATAATATTATGTAACAATTATTGCACTTGTTATTGCTTTACACATTTCCAATACATGGACTCTCAACACTAAATGTGACCCTGGACCACAAAACAAGTCATAAGGGTAATTTTTTTTTAATTGAGTTTTATACATCACCTGAAAGCTAAGAAGAAATAAACTTTCCATTGATGTTGTCATGAATCCTGTCCGTGGTCTTCTGTCTGCTCTCCACCAGAGGTCGCCTTTGCATTATATTGACTCTCACACCACACAGACTGTTACACGTCACCCTGGACTACATTTCCATGTTCCATTGCACTGATTGGACTCACCTACAGCCAATCACACACACACTATATAACACCTACTCAGACCCTTCTCATATCGCAGAGTATTGTTAAGCGTTTATGACTGTGTTAGCAATAGCTACTTTACGGAGCCAGTTCCCTGTCTTAGTTCTTAGTTCTAGTCAAAGTCTAGTCACTTCGCGTTGCCTGTTTTCCTGATTATCTGCCTGTCTTGGATTACTCTTTGTCTTGCCGTTTTGGATACAGTTTGCCCCTCGTCTGGACTATAGCCTGTCTGTTGGATTCCCCGTTTGCCTGGCCCTTAGGATTACATTCACCGTCGATCGACCCACGCCTGTCTTGGATTACTCTTTGTCTTGCCGTTTTGGATACAGTTTGCCCCTCGTCTGGACTATAGGGTGTCTGTTGGATTCCCCGTTTGCCTGGCCTTTAGGATTATGTTTGCCATCGATCGACCCACGCTTGTCTCTGGATTACGCTTTGTCTTGCCTGTGCTATATCTGTTTGCTGGTGTTCGACCCTGCCCATCTTGACAATGCCTTTGAATAAAGCTTTGCATTTGGATCTGCACGTCTCTCTCAGTCGCTCCGTAACATATGTATGGTTTGTTAGGATAGGACAATATTTGGCTGAGATACAACTATTTGAAAATCTGGAAACTGAGGGTGCAAAAAAAATCTAAATCTTGAGAAAATCAACTTTAAAGTTGTCTGAATGAAGTCCTTAGCAGTGCATATTACAAAACAAAATTTTTAGTTTAGATATATTTACGGTAGGAAATTTACAAAATATCTTCATGGAACATGATCTTTACTTAATATCCTAATGATTTTTGGCATAAAAGAAAAATGGATTATTTTGACCCATACAAAATATGGCTATGGTTGGCTATTGCTACAAATATACCTGTACTAATGACTGGTTTTGTGGTCCAGGGTCACAAATTCAAATAATGCCTTTTTTTGAGTGCCATTTTACTCAAAGTCTAATTAAACTGGTGCTCAAGTGTCTCTTACCTCTGAGCTGTTAAGATCCTGGAAATGAATGGGCCTGCAATCAGAGGGCTGTGGTGGTAAAACCTGAGCAAACTGCACCTTTGGAAAAAGTACACGTCGTGTTTTATGCCTTCTTACTGTGAGATGCCATATATGCAATAAAACTGGCAGACAGTTTCAGTATTACAGGATTATAAACCTTACTGTAGCAGAAGATTAACATTTAGGAAAAATTTTAAGCAGGGCTCTGAACAGGTTCAAGGAAGGAAAACAAAAACTGGAAACAAACAAAATTTTGGCAGGAATGTAACCAGTAACAGAAACAAAATCAAATTTAATAGTTCTGAACAGAATCGAAAATTTGAAATGGCCATTAACCGGTTAAAAACGTTATTTTATCGTTCCATTTAATATTTGAATTTTGCAGTCAACCAATCATGAATTTAAGTAGTGCGGCCTATGCAAACGTGACATTGATTTATTCAATGAGTGAAATGCCCGCACTGAGTTGTAAATTCAACATAGGTAAGTCGCAATGGTAATGCCCCGGCCGCGTTAGACATGCGAGGATATGTCACAAACTGCCAAGCATTAGGCCTACATTTTAGTGAAAATGAATGGCAAGTAATATTGCTTGTTGTGTGTTTTAAAACCAGCAAGAATTGCATGATAGTGTAGAATATAGATTGACGCACTTGCAGCACTTCTGTGAACAAAGAAAACACAATAAAACTTTATGCATAAAAAGTAATACATAGGTCTATATACGAAATATGTTTAACTTAAATCATTAACATATTAACAAAATAAAAGGGAAAAAAAAATGTGCTGAGTTTTGTTTTATTGTGACATGATCCAAAGTTCACGGAAAGGAAAATGAGGCAGAATGCTTTACTTTTCTTTATTTTACAGTTTTTTTAATTTTACAAAAGCTTTACAGTTTTGAATGAGCTTGCAGCATTGGTATGACCATAGATTACGGAGTAACAGTTGGTAAAACAATGCAGTTATCGCGCCGGCGCCTCACGCGCTCACATATTATATAGATTTTTTTGCTTACTTGACTTTGCAGCCTGTTCATTATATAAATAAAATACAGTTAAATAAACATATACAAAGGTGCACTGCTCAGTGTAAACAGTCCGTAGTACAGTCTGTGCCGCTCAGCATGAGCACCTCTTATATCCTATGTGAAGGATGATTTATGTCGATAATGCGGGTAAAGTGCAAAGCCTATACATAAATAATATTTTAGCATCCAGATACATCGCGATTATGGAAACATTTGGATTCGTGCCGAATGAGTGAGAGAGCTAGGCTTCAGTTTCACTTTAAATTAATTTGTTTTTGGCTTGACGTTTATAATGTCTATTGTTTTGTGATTTGTTGTGTAGAGAAGGGAACCAAAATGGCCTAGTTGTGTTTATAATATTTGTAAACATTTGGTTTGCCGCTATTTTAGCCTACATTATTTCTGAATGTAATAATAAAATGTGACATACAGCCTACATGACTTATGTTTTTTCCTCTCAAAATGCAATTTTATACAAGTAGCGTTTAACCATGCAGCAAACATTTTTAAATATCTGGAACAAATACTTTAATGTCTTTAAAGCATTGACAGTTTTTCCTATCGTTTAATACATTTGATGATGATGCTGTATTGCCTATGACTAAGTGCAAGATAGGCAGATCAAGATTCTCTTCATGTTTTTTTCTTTTCGAGTAAAAACACAGTACTTTATTATTATTATTATTATTATAGGCAAACAAAAAGTTTAAAAAACAACATTATTAACTTTTTCATTATATTTTTCTACCGAAACGGTTTAATGGTAATAATAATAATAATAATAATACAGAGGTATGTAGGAACAGAAACGTTAAAATACAGTCTCTGCTCAGAGCAAACTAATTTAATAAAAATTTAGTTATTAAGCCGTGATTTTAAGAGAGGTATAAAATCTTCTTTTTTTTTTAATAAATAAATAAACATGTCCAGTATGACTTGAACCAACAGTGGACATGTTGTGTTTTACACTATTAAACAAGTTTTTTTAAATGAAGAGAAGAGGAAAAGTCTGTGACTAATACATACTTTGTTCTTGTGCTGCATCCAAATTCACATACTATCCGTCCTAAATAGTATTTGAAATTAGAATCAGTGTGTCCCAAATCATAGTATGTTGAAATGAGTGTGCAAAGGTACCCGGATGGTTTACTCTTTCTGGTGGAAATTCAAAGTGCAGATCCGTGCACACTCTGAGGAATCGATTAGAACTACAAACATGCATAACAAGTGTTAAAAAATACAAATATGGCAGATATGAGAGATTGATGGACAGGCAGGGAAAGGGGTTTAAGTGATTAAATAAATATTTTTTCATCATGTTAGATATTATTAATGTTATTCACATTACGACAGCGTTTTATTGCCACGTTAAAAAAAAATTAAATCTAAGATTACGAGAATAAAGTCGAAATATTACAAGACTAAAGTCGAAATGTTCGAGAATAAAGTTGAAATGTTTGAGAATAAAGTTAAAATATTTGGAGAATAAAGTCAAAATTACAAGAATTAATTAGTAGGCTATGAGATTAAAGTTATAATATTTTAAGAGTATATTCTAGCCTATTGCGCATGCAATATAACAATAATGGGTAACACTTTATAATAACTGCACACTATGAATCATTAGTTAAAGGGGTCATATGATGTTGCTAAAAAGAACATTATTTTGTGTATTTGGTGTAATGCAATGCGTTTATGTGGTTCGAGGTTCAAAAAACACATTTTCCACATACTGCACATTATTGCTGCTCCTCTATGCTCCGCCTTTCTGAAACGCGTAGATTTTTACAAAGCTCATCGTTCTGAGAAGCGAGGCGTGCTCTGATTGGCCAGCTATCCAATGCGTTGTGATTGGCCGAATACCTCAAGCGTGTGACGGAAATGTTATGCCCCTTACTAAAATAATAATACCCACTATAAACGAGGCATTTGTTGCAGTCAGGGAATATACTGATTATAATGACTTGTACAGTCTTTTTACGCGTTGCTCAAAACTCACGTTTGAATCGTCAGTGGCAAATTCTTTAAATATCGAAACGTACTTACAGGCTGTGAGTCAGAAGCGCCAGATTGTCCTTGCGAAGTTGGAATTGCCCCACTTTATAGTGTTCACATCACAGCCATTCATTGTGTTCACATTGTAGGCTACTCTCTCAAAGGTTCAGGAAATAGTCCTCCGTAAAATGCGCTTCACACACTCCAATATTTGCATTGTACTGTTCTGGAACAGTGTTGTAAATACAGCTTAACCACTGATTTCTAGTTGTGGCCTCTTTTGGAAGCCCAAACAAAGTAGTTTCTCTTTCACAACGAAACACCACATCTCCAGGACATGACGCCGGCGGCAGAAACAATACTACAGCGAGAATAAAAGTTACGCCTTCTTTCATTGCGTATACATTTGGGCGGTGTTTTACAAATCTCCCCACATCGTGACGTAGACACGTGGGGGCGTGTTTGAACGAGTCGTTTTAGGGGGGCGTGGACAAGTCTTAACTTTTATATAGAATATCTCTTTAGGTTTGAGACTTTAATCTTTGCAACTTCAGGGATCTTATCTATGCACAAACAGCTTGTAACACTCCAAAGAGAAAGGAAAACATGAAATCGTGTCATATGACCCCTTTAAGCATTAGTAAATAGTCAATTCATCCTTTATAAAGCATTGTTCCAACATTATTAGGCATTAGTAAGCAGTTTATAAATACAGCTATAAATGTTTTGTTCTTGGGCATATCTATAATGCTTAATTGTATTTTCATACTTTATTAATGATCAATTTATCATCTCTAAATTATTACGTTATTTACAAACCAGTTATTTAGTTTGTTTATTTTTTTCTGTTAGGAAGATAACTGAGCCTTTAAATCTCCTTTGTAATAGATATGTTTATAAATCAAGAACAAGGCATTTATAGCTGTATTTATAAACTCTGCAACTGCTGGGGTTTTAATGTTTGGGGGCGCAATGTGAGCTAAGTTCACTTTATTTACATTCACATAATTTCAAACATTTCTGTGGACCGGAGTTCAAAACTCAAGAATTTTACATGATAAGAACTCGAGGGTTTGAACATTTGAGATTAAAGAATTTAAGAAATAAATATTTGTATTGTAACGTAGTGTTTGTTGGTTTCTCTAAAGCATGAACCCAAGAGTCAACAGCCTTAAAAGTAACTATTTCCATTTTATATACATATCTGGGGGGTTCAGCTGAGAACTCCTGATGGGAAGTCCTGATTTGGCTCATTACTCACCTGAGGAGGACAGCAGCAGGCGTTGGCTTTACAGGCAAATGCTGACAGACAGATGGAGATGATAAACTCAAGCACGGCAAATACCAACAACACACCTCTGATTCCTCTTAAGAGAGTCTGAGAGAAAAATCAACATTAAAGGGATAGTTCACTTTGAAATTAAAATTTGGTATCTATCAGCTTACCCCAAGGGCATCCGAGATGTAGGTGTCTTTTTTTCTTCAGTAGATCCAATTTTGATGTTTTTAGGTCAAACCGTTCTAGTCTGTCAGTCATATAATGGCAGGTATAGGTCACTGTCTCTATAAGAGGGAAAAAGAACATGCACAGAGAAATCCAAATTAAACAATTCCCCATCGTAACTACACATTGATGGCCTAAGACACGAAACGAGCGGTTTGTGTGAGAAAACGAACAGTATTTATATCGTTTTTTACCTCTTGTACACAACCATGTCCAAGTGATCTGAGTGCACACACACATCCGGTGTGTGACGTGTGTGTGCGCGCGCTCTGGCTCACGCTGCATTCACACGGGGCGTCGGCGTCAACGATTGACGGAGGGCGTGTCTGAAGCGTGGTGCTGACGCAACTTCGTGGTATTTTCTTGTTGGAAGACGCGCACTCAGTGTTGCCAGATTGGGTGGTTTCCCGCCCAATTGGGCGGTTTTGAATTTGATTGTGTGGGTAAATATTGACTTGGGCGGGTGGACAAAATTTGGGCTCGTTTTTGGTCAGTTTGGTGGTTTTCAAAACATATAAATTGTATAGGCTAATTGGTTAACAAACAAGCCCAAGTGTGCATATATAGCCTACTGCATGCATCCAATCAGTCATCACAACATTACTAAACGTTACCTGCAAAGAGACTGGTGCTGATGTTGACGTCGAGGTTGCACTTTTAGCCAATCACTAGGGATCAGCAGACAGACGTGATGATTCATGAGTGACGGGTTTTTAGCGCGATAACGGATCTGATTTGGAATGTATAACTGTAAGTGATCATAATGCCTATATATAAGTTCGATGGTAAAGAGTGGAGAGTTTTTTAACTCTCAAAACGTGAATTACACCTGTTGAGGGAGATGACACGAAGACTATATCACTGCAACTCCGAAATCAGAGCACAGTTAAATTATTTAATCAAAATCTATTTATATCTATACGATCCTGTCTTTTATCTTTTAAACGGTCCAGATTGGATCCTTTAAATCTGATGGACTTGTTAGTTTTGACTGTGTAAAGTTCTACATTATGCTCAATATGAACTTCACGAAAGACTTAGTTCTGTGTGAAATTATAGAGCGACACGAAGGTAAGAGCATTATTATTGTTATTTTTTTATTGTCGGATTATCATACAGAATGACAGTTTTGATTGTCATGGTGTGTGCATGAACCAGTGTGAAATACCTATAATTACTTTGCTTATTCCGATCACTTATATTGGGCACTTTTTTGTATTTAAATTATGACTGTTGACATTGAAAATGATGCATGTGTTTTTCGAGGGTATCGGTTAATTTCTTGATTGCCGTTTTGACGGTGTCTGCTTGCATATTTATTTGGTAGTTCTCTTTAATGTATTTGCCCCGATTTGATCCATGGGAAATTTATCTAGCATTATATTTATATTATTTTGTCTTCATTATTTCATTATAAGGAGTTAAAAATGGCTCTTATCAACCTTGATTTACATTCTATCACATTATTTTGACAGTTAAAGTTTTGGGCGGGTTTTTGTGAGCTTTTGGGCTGGAAATCGTCCATCCAATCTGGCAACACTGCGCGCACTGTCATCGCTCGTGTCGTTTCTGAGCTGTCTACTCTAGGATAATGATGACTTCTTTTAAGCAGACCCGCTTGCTGTCATGCATTGTATTTCTATACGAGCGCTCCATGTATCTGTTTCATTCATCTGTAACTCGCCAAACACACATGCCGCAACTCCACCCTCCTCACCCTGCGTCACTTCCACCTAACCATGTAAAAAATAACAGATCCAGGAACAGTTTATTGAGACATGACACCGGCGAGGAAAAAAAAAAGGAATCTTACTATGACGAAGGATTAGTCCATGAATAATATTTGTGCTATTCCGAAATTAAAGAGCCATCATTTTGTACCAAAAGGAATATACATAACCGTATATAATAATACTGTCAAACAATTCAAATAATTTTTTAAAGCACCACGCTTCAGACACGCCCTCCGTCAAGCGACGACGCCCCGTGTGAATGCAGCGTGAGCCAGAGCGCGCGCACACACACGTCACACACCGGATGTGTGTGTGCACTCAGATCACTTGGACATGGTTGTGTACAAGAGGTAAAAAACTATATAAATACTGTTTGTTTTCTCACACAAACCGCTCGTTTCGTGTCTTAGGCCATCAATGTGTAGTTACGATGGGGAATTGTTTAATTTGGATTTCTCTGTGCATGTTCTTTTTCCCTCTTATAGAGACAGTGACCTATACCTGCCATTATATGACTGACAGACTAGAACGGTTTGACCTAAAAACATCAAAATTGGATCTACTGAAGAAAAAAAAGACACCTACATCTTGGATGCCCTTGGGGTAAGCTGATAGATACCAAATTTTAATTTCAAAGTGAACTATCCCTTTAACACAAATCATTTTAACAAAACCAATCATAAATATAGCTGCGATTACTGGGGTTCAAGCACTTTAAGGCATTTAAGTAGACATGAAAAATTGTTTAGCAAACCTGTAACTACCTAAACAATGATTATAAAAAGCAGTTTTGGCAAATTCAGGTAATTTACCATAGAAATTCTATGATTTTTAATGTTTATGATCTTCATAAAACTTTGCATGCTTGTTTAGAATAGAAGTTTTGAGTTTTCTTTTAGGCTTTATAGGCTTTTGGGAATATTTGGACAGGCCTGTTTTCTAAACAACCCCATATAGCTTCCCAAAGGGCACATTTCAACATTTTTTCTATTATAATTTTCCCAGAGAGTCCAGAGAATTGTACTGCAGTGTTTTTTTTTTCCAGATTGAGCAAAAAACCTACAACTAGTTCACAAAAGTAGGTTTTTAACATCTTCAATCATTTCTCAAATGATTTGATTGACAGCAATTGACAGTGGTTCAAGAGGAAAAGTTGTTTAGAATGAGGTCTATCACATGATGCAAATTGTGTGTATGTGTGAAAAACTGCTCAATATACAATCATTTACTACCTTGAAAAATGTGATATCAGCCCCCAGGGGCCCTCAAACAAGCCCACCAAATTTCGATCCGATCGGCCTCCGTTAAATTTGTCTAACAGGTGCTCAAATTTTTTATTTTTTTTGCAAATGTCCTTATAGACACTTGTGGTGCTTTGGACCAAGACTGTTTATACCAACTTTCATGTTGATAGGACAAATGGTTGTGTAGTTATACCTGTTTTTATGTTTTTGTCCTCCTATAGCACCACCAAGTGGCCAAGCTCTGCAATTTTTTCATGTGACCTCAGATTCAGTGTTTCCATAAGTGTTCCGAGGTTGCTGAAGATAACTCATTCCCTTCAAAAGTTATAATCGTTGTAGTAAAAGCGGCACTGCCCCTTCCTAAACGTTATGGTATCCCTTTGCGATGGCGAGTCAAAAGTTAAACTTTTTTTTTGATAAATTGAGCGTTAGCGTTAGTTCTGGCAGGTCATGTGAGTCAAGCTTGCATCAGCTGATTCTCAGCTGATCACATCTACCTATAGGAATACGACACCTATCGCGGCATTCCTATATAAGCTCTATTCAGTATTAATCAGCAGCTTTTCCCGCTTGCTCAGGAGCAAATCACCCTCCTCCATCCCCAACTCCTCCTTTCGCGCAATCAGGACTTGGCTTTCTGATATTCCTTGCTGAATCAGACTCTTTTCTTGAATAAGTATACACTTAAATATCATTAAGTACATTAATGATATCTGCTTTGTTCTGTTCTGTTAACCCTCGGGGGTTATTATTGCTGCTCTCCCTGCTCATTCATGACGGGCTGTGGGAGTTTTTGCACAGAACAGAACCATACTGTCAAACCAAAACTTTATGCTAAGTATCTATCATTTTGATGATAGTGGTCCTGACAGAAATATACTTGTGACATGTCAGTTATGCACTGAGGAAAACAAAACGTCTCAAATGCATTAAACAGCACAAATATATTCGCTGTTTGCCATGCTGGATCGATTTGATCCATGATCGACATTAAGGGCTGCTTAGTGCTTAAGAATAAGCGTGCACAAATTAGTTATATTGTGTGAACTTACATTGTCGTTTATAACCGCTTTAGCCCCGATTGATTTGTTAGGTTATTTCAAGTCAGGTTTTGGACTTTAATCCCCGCTTTTCCTCAGGTCTCCATAGTGTTGTGATTCGTCATATTCACGCGCAGAGGTGATGAGAGAACGCGCTTGAGAAACCGTTTCGAGAGGAGAAATCAATCTACATAAAAAATATTGGTCACAGATTATTGGTCACTTTCTAAACAATAAAAGTGTAGCGCATCCACTAGTAATTATATATAAATAAATTGTTTTTTACCGATGCAAATATGTTAGAAACGATGCATTGCGATACAAATGCCAACTTGCATCCGATGCGCACTTTTTAAACCGATACATCGCATCGTTAACTTTTTTTACCGATACACCGAGCGAATCGGGGAATCTTCCCATCCCTAATGTCCTGACAGTAGTTTTTTTAATGCCAAAAGAGTTTGTGCTCCCCAAAGGGTTTGTGTTGGTGCAAAGAGTTTAAATTAACATATAATATCAATGCCTTCTTGTATTGTAAATGATCTATAAACTACTTCTGAAATGCCAGATAAAAGAGTAAACAGATGAGTGCAGATTAAGGCTTGTGTAATGACCACACAGTGATCTTACGGTAATTACTAAATAAATGTTTCATTGGTATTTTGACACAATTTCACATTAAATGTGAAAATAAAAGTTGATGACATACCTTATACTCTCCCACGGTATAACAGTCATAACTACTGCAATAAGTGAATTGTAATATAACCAAATCCAGTGAAAGTAAAATAATGGCAATGCCTGCGGTTATAATACTGAAAATGTTCATTCCAATTGAAGCATTCACCTATAGGCAGAAAAAAAACATAAAACAGATTAATAAATTAGCAAGAACTTTAAAACATTGTGACACAATTTGACATTATTAGTTGCTGAAATTTGATTGGCTGGTAGCAGCCATGTTTTTGTTTTATGTATCCGAGTCATATTTTGTTATGACATCCACCAAAGAAGATTCATATTCATTTTCAACTTCGCCGATCCGACAGTTACAGTGTTGAGTTGTATCGCCTCCTACAGGTGCAACTTTGTCGTAATTTTGTGTGAATTCTCAAATTATTATATAGTTTCATTACGTTTGGGTGTTGTGTTCAGGACATGAAGATCAATTTGTGAAAAAGGGGTGCCAACTGTTGAATTCACTAATCATCAATGCTTTAATTAGATCAAGTAGTCATAAAGTTATCTAAAATTAGTTTGGTAACTTTTTGCCAGCAGCATCCCTAGCTGAAGTGTGCAAAATTTAATGAAGATTCACTAAAAATGGCAGATATTTTTTTATAGAAGGAAATTAAATCAAATATGTACATTTAAGACTTAACGGGAAAAAATTATCGTTTCCAGCAGTTACTCAAAAATGCAAATCATATTATTTTTGTGCCACCTAGTGTTGTGTGTCTGTGCGTCTGAATAGATGTGCACATTTGGGACCTTCCCAACAAGTTTAGGGTCTCTATGAATTATGGTCACTGATGTACTTTGATGTACCATATACTTCAGAAAAACAGACAAGAAATCAGTATAAACCAGTCCAGAAAATCAGTAAAAACTATTTTTGTACTTCCAGCACGGTGCTTGGACTCTTAAAAGTAAAGTGTTGTGTAGTACATACCAAACACGAACTGCACGGGGAATTAATTTTATTTTCTGCAGCAATGCAGAGTGAGCCTGCGGTAATGTACTGAGAAGAGAGAAAACGGACAAAATTGAAGCTTGGATTGGAATACGTAGCTTGTTTAATAAAAGACAGAACACTTAATTGTAGTTTCTTACGATGAGAGATCCCCAGTAAGAAATACCACTATAGACAAAGATGGGTTCTGCATAAACTGAAGACACAATGCCTAACAGGAGAGTCAGCACACCGATCATTATCTGGACCGTCTGTGAGGGACAAAAAGAATTCAGAAAGTGTGAGTAGGATGAGAGTCTTTCATAAAGGGGAACAATATACAATATACATTTATGGCAGATGTAGTTATGGACTTATGATTGTACTAGAAAAATATCTAAAAAAAAAAATATTCCGCAAATTTGGAATTATCAGTGTATGAATGTCATTGTGTTTGCAGATGTGCAAGATTGTTTGCAACTCCAACATTTTTCTCTGTGACTGACACACTGTAAAGTTTACGGTTTATTCTGTAAATGATAAACCTGATCTCATACTGATGTGTTTCCTGCTCTGTCACCAAGACAATAAGTCACATTCTTTAATAAAAATTGTGTATGCTTAGTTAATGTGTGCACCGCTCTTCGTTTACAATTTATTCCTGCATTTATTTGCTTACCTCACAGTGATATACACACAGAAAAGGGTTTATGAGACATTTCTCACCCCAAGGGCTTTCGGTTGGCCTTTCAGAAATGCCTGAAGTCCTTGAAGAGGTGAAGCTCCCGCCACCTGTTGTACATAAACAGGCACAGGAGCATTGGTCACCGTCGTAACAGGTGCTGTTTGTGTTGCTGGTTGCAGCTGGATGATGAGCGTTGAAAAGTTCATGGGTATGACAGTGTGGGACATTCTGGTCTCTGAATCTTCAACTAACCTGTACAAAAAAAATATGATTATGAAACAGATCATGTTTAAACTGATCTACATCATTTACATTTAAGGCATTTAGCAGATGCTCTTTCCAAAAACAAAACACAAACTGAAAATTTTATTATTTTTTTTAATTCTGATGGTTACGACTAGAGATCGACCGATATATCGATTTACCGATATTTTTCCCGATATTTAAGCATTTTTCCATAATCGGATATCGGTTTTGTAATATCGGATTTTCCGATAAACGCCGCCACCTTGTGGGCGTTTTAAGAATTGCACGCATGATCACCATTACAACGCATCTGAGGGGAGACGAGACAACGGCGTGCACCGGTAAAGTATTACTTGCTTTGCTGTAATTAGTACATTTTATTTAACATAACAGCCATTAATGCACAAATTAGATGTGATGCATATGCTTGATGTAGTTTATGCAGCTTGGCTCTAAGAAATAGACGAGTCACGTAAGATAATCCGTCAAGTCCTGTCCCAATAAAGACGTAACTTTGCATGAATTAAATAATACAGCCATGAATGAGCGCAAGTTGGAAGTAAAAGCGCTGAATTAAATTCTCTCTCTGTTATATATTTGCTCATCATTAGTCTCGTGAAGCCGCTTCATATTGCTGTTCACTCGGTGGGTTGATGCTCAGGAAATGCTACAGCACGGCCACCGCATGTAACTTTTAAAAATATTCACTATTAAAACACCGCAATTATATAAACATTTACTATATAACCATCAATTCCCTAATAAACATCCTAGTAAACACAACTCCAGTGTTTCCCACACATAGACTTTACCTGGGCGGGCCGCCCAGGTATATTAACGGCCGCCCAAGTATATTTGGTGACACATTTTTGTTTTTATTACTATTATTATCTTTTTTTTTTTTATCCGCCCGAGATAATGAAACCATCCGCGATCGATTAACTAGTTGAAAATCTCCCCGCGCCCGACGCATTTCACACTGCTCGTTCTGTGTGCTCAAGAACTGTAGACACTCCCACAGACAAGCTCTCTCTCTTTATTTGTTGCGGGCTGCAACAATATCCACCGCCCGCTGCCATCAGCTCCTGCCTCTCACACACAAGAGCGCGACTTTCAGTATTTAGCAACTTTCAGACCCTTTTGGCGGCTTTTTTCCCACAACAGGTACATACTGACAAACCTAGCGACTTTTTTTAAAAAAAACCTTAGCTATCGTTCAATTGGAAGATGTCTCCAGTAACGTTACTGCCCCGCGAGTGCGAGATCTGACTCTCCCGGCTCAGTGTCGCCTCTCTCTGCGTCTATTCTGAGCAGTGAGCGGCAGTGAAGCAGCGCATTCATTTGGCCTTAACGCAGCAAAATCGTCAGTAAATCTTTTACAAAACAGCGTTTCCAAGCACCTGTCGCTTACTGACTGTTTGGACTTTTAAATATGAACATGATTCATCTGTTAATATGCGCATAGCTTGTTACTCAGACGCAGACAGTGCGCTGAATGAGACAAAACAGTAATATAGCCAAAACCACCGCATATAGTCGCTTTTAGTGTAAGTTAGATGTATATTGATTTTATCAGACGATGTCGCGATTATAAATCAGGATTTAAGGAGTATAGTGAGAGTGATTCCTGGTTAACATGTAAAAATAATGGTTCCTGTTTACTATTTATACTTGTTTTATGTATGACAACAGAAAGTATAATGTGAACAGCTTTATTGGCATTGTTGTATTAATTACAGTGTGACATTTAGAACAGATCTTAAGTGCCAAAACTCGTCTGAACGCAAACTTGACACAATGACATGCAAATTAACGTGACGTCACCTGCCGCCACAAGTTTTATTTATTTTTTAATTGGTGAGAATTACTTTTATGTGCTTTTATTTATTTTACCTGTTTGTTTTTTACCTCATCGAAGATTTTATTTTTAAACAAAAACTGTTTAGTAACAGTGCACTTTTTTTATTTTTTGTACTCTCAGACCCCTCTATTTATTGGTGTATAAATAAGATTTGTTTTGTTTTCTATGCAAGGAGGGAGTGATTGTTATAAATAAAATGGTTTGTTCAGTTCAGTGGTGTTGTAATCATTGTGTCAAAAACACAAGTATAACAGTAAATAAATATCGGTTCTGCATATCGGTTATCGGGCACATAAACAAACAAATTATCGGTATCGGTATCGGTTCTAAAAAATCAATATCGGTCGATCACTAGTTACGACTTACAGCTTAGGAAAATTAAAAATTCAGTCTCTCAAATCAAATCAAAAAAAGATTTACAAAACAGAAATGTTCAAGATCTCCAAAGTAGGTTTAATTATGCACTCAATACTTCGTTTTGCACGAATTACTGCTTCATTGCAGCGTGGCATGGAGGCGATCATCCTGTGGCATTGCTGAGGCGTTATTGAAGCCCTGGTTGCTTTGATAGTGGCCTCAGCTCGTCTGTATTGTTTGGTCGGATGTTACCCATCTTCTTGAAAATAACCCAGAGATTCTCTATGGCAGGGGTTCCCAACCTTTTTCACTCCGGGGCCCCCTCCTTTTCCGGTCAATTTTGCAAGGCCCCCCTATGCCTGACATTTCCTCTTATCCTGTACTTCTGCAGCAGAGAGAAAACTGTTTATTTTTAAACAATTTTTTTATTAACCAAAACATTTGTTTTGCCTTATTATTCTTCTAATGCATGTCATAATTTTTTTTTTAAATAACTCAAAATTCAAATAAACTTTAAATTAAAGCTATACTTCATAACTTAAAAGTAAACCCGCTGCTCAATTCTAACTTTTTAAAATAATATAAATGCTATAAACCTATGTAAAATTATAGAAACCTGCCATACCAAACAGGACAACAGGGAGATGCCAAAGGACCACTCACTAAACCTGTCCCATTGAACTGGACTGACTGAATATATACTGATTTTATCCATAAAAAAAATAAATAATAATAATAATTCTGTTGAAACACATCGATCTGAAGTTGGGATCAGTGAACAGTTCCTCCATCAGAGCGCATCTGATGCTCGCATGTCCATAACAAGCCTCACAAGATCCTCCTCTATGGGTGAGCAATGAGCATCCATTATAAAACACTCACAGGATATTAATTTATACAACTATGCAAATACTGAAATTTCACACAAAAATACGATAGGGATCAGAGCCCCGAGAGCGCGCATAATTTGTGAATCACATAACGCGTGCCTAATGTACGACTCTGATACACAGGAATGTCACTCATTAGGCACGTGCAAGTTCGTTATTATTACTCTAATCGTCTTTACCTTTACATTAGCGTGACGGTTTGCTTCATACAGCCCAGAGATGTAGTTTGCGTGCAGCGGTTGGAAGTTTTGAGCCGATGTCCAGTCTGTATTTAACAGTGCGATGAGGCTTGCTGCGCCGAGTCCGAAGCAATCAATCACAGAGCACGAGAGAGGCCGTGCTTTGATCATTTTAATTTAACACATTAATAATAATGGCCAATCAAGCACAGTAATATCATGGTCAGCAAACCACTTGGAAGTGGTGGGCAGGTGCTAAAGTCCTGCTGGAAAAGGAAATCAGCATCTCCATAAAGCTTGTCAGCAGACGGAAGCATAAAGTGCTCCAAAATCTCCTGGTAGACGGCTGCATTGACTCTAGACTTGATAAAACACAATGGACCAACACCAGCAGATGGCATGGCAGCCCAAATCATCACTGACTGTGGAAACTTCACACTGGACTTCAAGCTACATGGATTCTGTTCCTCTCCACTCTTCCTCCAGACTCTGGGACCTTGATTTCCGAATTAAATGCAAAATTTACTTTCATCTGAAAAGAGGACTTTGGACCAACAGTCCAGTTATTTTTCTCCTTAGCCCAGGTAAGATGCTTCTGACGTTGTCTCTGGTTCAGAAGTGGCTTGGTAGCCCTTTTCCTGAAGAGGTCTGAGCGTGGTGACTCTTGATGCACTGACTCCAGCTTCAGTCCACTCCTTGTGAAGCTCTCCCAAGTGACTGAATCAGCTTTGCTTGGCAGTATTCTCAAGCTTGCAGTCATCCCTGTTGCTTGTGCACCTTTTATTACCATACTTTTTCCCTCCAGTCAACTTTCTATTAATATTTCGATACAGCACTCTGTGAACAGCCACCCCTTTCAGCGATGACCTTCTGTGGCTTACCTTTAGGCTTGCTGCGATAGACGGTGTGAAGCCGCAACACCGGTTACGTCACTTGTCCACCACGGCACCGCCCCCACTGTTGGTTTGATTTTTTTATGGTAATAAAAATCTGAACAGACACTACAATTAAAAACTGAACACAGCTGCTCAAAGCAGCGTGCTGATTGACAGTCGCATGATCACAGATGAGATTTAATTTATCACGTGAGAAGAGAGTCAAGCAGACTGACAAGAAGAGGCGAGACAGACAAGACAACGGCGGATGAATTAGTTTCGAAATGAAATGCAAAAGCACCTGTTTGGCAATATATTGGATTTGGAAAAGGCTGTTGATTTTTGCTGTTTATCTAAGGTGATTTTGGAAGGTTGATTTTTGAACAGTTTCAAGCATATCGACGACGAGTGTGGACGTTGATATTGAGGAAGCCCCATCCTCATTCAAATCAGAGGTGTGGTGGCATTTTGGCTTTCCAAAGACTAAAAATGACAGCGGTGAGGTGGTAGACAAAACAAAAACTGTGTGCAAACACTGCAAGAAGACGTTTACATACATTATCAGCACAACGAATATGATGCAGCACAAACCGTCATCACAGTGAAAAGCTCCAGTCACAGCTGTCTGTATGCAAAAAGCTATTAATAGGCCAAACCACACTGACCGGAGGATTTGCAGCCCCACTCGCTCCGACGAGTGCGAGAGCTGCGGAGATCACACGGTGCATCTGTGTTTTCATGGGAAAAGACATGAGGCCGTTTTCTGTAGTAGAAAATGTTCGGCTACCGGTGAACACACTGGAACCCAGATACCAAATCCCATCACGACCCCACTTTAGCCAGACTGTCATGCCAACGCTTTACAGAGAAACAAAATCTAAGGTGGTTGAGGCACTCAGAAAGGCAGACAGCGTGTCAATTACAACCGACAGCTGGACCTCCAGGGCTACCCAGAGTTATCTTACGGTCACAGCCCATGTGATAACCAGCGAGTGGGAGATGGCCAATTTTGTCCTTTCGCCCTCTGTTTGAAACACACACCGGGGCTAATATTGCTGAAGTTTTAAAATCAGCTGTGAGTGAATGGGGGCTTCAAAAGGCTGACTGTGGAATTGCTGTTGTGACGGACAACGCGAGAAATATGGATGTTGCTGTCAGAGAGGCTGGACTAGCCCCCCATGTCAGGTGTTTTGCACACACTTTAAACTTGGCCAGCCAAGCGGGTTTGAGTGTGCCACGAGTGAGCCGTTTGTTGGGCAGAATAAGGCCCATTGTTGCCTTCTTTCACAGAAGCTCCACGGCCACAGCCACGCTCGCGGCCAAACAGATACTGCTGTTTAAGTTAATCATCGATGTCACTACGCGCTGGAACAGCAGTCTGGATATGATATAACGCCATCTCGAACAGCAAGCGGCTGTGACAGCGACTCTCCTGAGAAACGACGTACGGCGAAACGTACGTGACATTGATACTTTGGATGGCTCAGACATCCGTGATGCGGAGGACATAGTGAGGCTTCTTAAGCCACTAAAAACGGCTACCACTGTGCTGTGTGAAGAAAAAAAAAATCTCCAAATTTGGATATGGATTTGTTGTTGATTATTATTGTATATTTAAAAATGTTCAAGTTTATCTCTTGTAAGTGTATTGTAATGATACAAATTATAACAAATAATATAAAAAAATTGCCTTTATAACCATGTGAAACTCCTGTCACTATTGTCCTATATAATCTGTCTTTTTATTTCTGCTATTACTCTGTGCAGGATGAGGGTGAAGAAGGTGCCAGTGGCCACCCCCCTGCATCAGAGGAGCCCCTTGACAGATAGCACAGGAGCTGAGCAGAAACAACCTCCTCCCAAGAAATCTGCACTGGAAGATCTTCTTGGAGGGACTTTTGATGAACCAGCTGCAGCTGCACAGCCTATCAGTCAGATTGATGCAGAACTGAATCAGTACAGAGCTGAAACATCCATTTCCCTCAACAGCTGCCCACTCAAGTGGTGGAAAGAGAATGCTAGGCTGTACCCACTGCTCTCTGGTCTAGCAAAAGCATAGGCCTACCTCTCCACACCAGCCACCTCAGTTCCTAGTGAAAGGGTTTTTTCATCAGCAGGGGACATTGTAAATGTGCAGAGATCTCAGCTTTTGCCAGAAAACGTGGATATGCTGATATTTCTTTAAAGGGGTCCTATTATGCTTTTTCACTTTTTGAATTTTAGTCAGTGTGTATGTTTGGGCATAAAACGATCTACAAAGTTACAAATCTCAAAGTCCACTCCAAAGGGAGATATTTCGTTTTAAAAAATCCCTTTTCAAGAACTACAACGAACGGCTCGTTTGGACTACAAAGTTGTTTTCCTATTTTTGTGACATCACAAATTGTAAATCCCGCCTACGGAAATTTGAATAGTTGGCGGGTGGGGAGAACGCTTGGTTGAGCTCTGCACGTTTCAAAGTCAAAACCCGGTGCGGGTGTTTTTATATCACTGTATTTCTGATGGAAACCGACTGTTTTCAGAAAATGTTGGATGTCATTTTAATTTCATCTTGCATGTAATGTTTGTGTACAGCGTTACCGGGGAAACCTCGCTCTCTCCCGCTCCAACAGCGCCTCCTGCTGGCAGATAATTAATTTGCATGTATATGCCGCCACAAATAGTGTAAGTCTGTGGGACTATGGTATAAATAAATTCAACTGTATAACAGTTTCAGTGCAATTCATGTTATAATGTTAGAATAAAAGAACAATAAATATAATACATATTACCGTTGCACTTATCTGTACATAGTCAATGCAGTTATTTTTAAGCTGTTGTTGACATCCCATCTAAAACGTGATTTAGCCAAAAAAAACAATAACATTACCACTTTAATATGTCTTGCAATTTCCGTGCGTGCAAAGGTTCTGCGTGATCGTCTTGTTCAATATTCTCGGGGTCTGAATTGATATAGCAATATTGACGAACTTGCTGTTTTGTCAAGGGGCGGGGCAATACTGAATCGCCGTCTAAGCTGTTAGCCAATCACAACACACTGGGACAGCTAACCAATCACAACACATTTCGTTTTTCGGAAGGCGGGCCTTCATCAAACCCGGAACTAATCGAGCTGTTTGTGTCAGGCTGGGGAGACAGGTATTGTAATAATGTAAGTTATGTGAAAAATAATGTGCTTTTCGAACCACCAAGCATGAGAGCATGTTCTAGTACACCCCCGAAACAAAATCAAGGCTTTGTAAAAGAGAATAATAGGACCCCTTTAAAAAAAACATGTAAAAAAAAAAAAAAAAAAAAAAAAAAGCTAGGAAAAGCACAAAGTCTTAGTTTGTTTATATTAAAAATACTTCTCTTATTTGTATTATTCTTTTCTCTTTTTTTGGGGGGGGGGGGGGGGGGGTTGTTTTAAAATTGCAATTTAGTTTTGTTATTTGACATAAAATATATTTTTATTTTACAAAGAAATGCAGCATTTGAGAAATAAACTTTTGTAAAAAAAAAAATTTTTAAATGCTGTTTTTAACTTATCAAAGAATCTTGAAAAAATGTAGCACAGGTTTCAAATAACATTGAAGCAGCACAACTGGTTTCAACAATGATGATATAAGCATTTTAGAATGATTTCTGAAGGACAATGTAAATTAACCTTTTCCAAATTAGGCTTTGTATTGCATTGTTTTGATCATAAAATGAATTGAAATGCTTGCAAATGTTATTAAACTTTTATGATCATGCACTTTTAAGAATCTACAAATGATTTTAAATATGTTATACAGTGATTATTAATGTGCATTTGAATTCTTAGAAATGTCATTAAACTGGTTGTTCATGCACTGATTAAAACGATTTGTAAATTAATAAAAATGGTAGATTGTTGTCTGTGGTATATTTTCACTGCAAAACAACAAAAGAGATTATGCAAATATAACCCTGTGGGACTGTCTTGATGACTGGGACCTTATTTTCCAAAGCAGAAGTAAGCTGTTTACTGTGAATGTTTCATTAGAATAACAACATGTAAACTGTAAAACTGCCTGTTCTATTAAGACAACACATTAAAATAATACGATAAACACCCGTGAAATAAAGGAACAAAACGAGCTGTTTTGAACGACCACACCCAATCTAACAGGGAAAATACTGTAAACAGTGCATTCTCTCTCTACATCTTCATTTACTGTCTTCACTATGTAATGTAAATATTAAAGCAAACTAAAGGTGAAAATATAACATTCGATGTGATTCATAATGGATTCGAATTCGCAGTAATGTATATAATTTTATGATAAACGTTCGTAAAACCTCACAATAAACTCGACTTAAGTAGCAAACACACAAACAAACACATCTAATATCGTGACATTTATGACAGCATCATATGAGAAGGACATGGCTACTGGACTCACCGATAAATAAGACAGACGTTGTAAGCTTTGGTTCACAGAGTTATCACAAACTCAAACCTTTTCCACGATTTCCATGTGTAACCGTTCATAACAAACACCATCCCGACTGTGATTGGTCCATCCTGACGCCATTCGACTGTGATTGGCTCATCCTTCTGAAGTCTCCTTGTATTTTGTGGAGTTGAAATGTAATAAATTCCTCGTGTTTCCAGGAAATAAGTGACTGGATTACAGTCAAACACGGCAGATATAGAGTTGTGCAGGAGTTTCCTGCTGCTAAACAACAAAACCGTTCTCTTACACAATCATTACTGGATGGTAATGGCTATTTACTTACTGCTTTGTTCTATATGACACACACAGAGAGAGAGAGAGAGAGATGTATAAATATGACACTGGCATTTCAAAGTGTGATAATTCTATTAATAATTATTTAATTAACATGTGAATTTAATACTGAAGTACATTATTTATTTATTTACATTTATTTAAATTATTACATCCTACTTGCTCAAAATGGCAATATAGTAACTTACAAATATAACTTTATATATAGATATTTATGGCACTCAGACAGGTATGTTCCATGCAGTTGTCCTGACAGAAGGAAACAAGATACATCTCTAGTTTCAACATTATTTGTTCTTCAGACATTCCTCTTTAAAAGAAAATAAGTATCATATGTTTGCAAACTGACCCACATTTGGTTTTTGACCACTGAATATGTATACATTTTAACGAGCCATATTGAAATTCCAATATCTCTGGAACTGAACCATATAGGGCCTTAAAAATAAATATAAGTTACAGCATGCAAGCCTTGGAGAAAAAACTTAAAGTGCTGTTTACCCATTTTTGAATGGTCAATTGGCACATAATAGCACATAATGCAACAAAGATTGCTAAAGTTAACATTTTACTAACAGACCTACTAATCTCTGTGTAAAAATACATCTGCCATCTTTCTGAAGTCATTTTTAACCTCTTGTAATTTGGCTCTGAATCTCAGGTGAAAATTGCCATTTTGACCCCCCTCTCCAAAATAGTGGATTACTTAGGCCAAATATTAAATGTCATGGATTAATATTTACTATCATCACTATAAATGTTTATCTTTCTTCAGAAAAAAATATTAGCAAAATCAAAAATTTATGCCAGGGAAATTGCGTTGATTTGACATGGAATGACCCAATAATATTTAGTATGATCACTTTTTTTTTTTTTGTATTTTAATATGTACAGGTACATGTATTGTTTCATTTTTAAAATTATTTTTTTTTCTCTACATTCATCATATGTAAAGTAAAACATTTCAAAAGTTTTTTGTTTTAATTTAGATGATTAGAGCTTACAGCTCATGAAAGTCAAAAATCAGTATCTCAAAATATTAGAATATTTACATTTGAGTTTCAATTAATGACCATCCATACAGTATAAATTCTGGGTATCTCTTTGTTTTTTGAAACCACAATAATGGAGAAGACTGCTGACTTGGCAATGATCCAGAAGACGAACATTGACGCCCTCCACAAAGAGGGTAAGTCACAGAGGGTCATTACTGAAAGGCAGGGGCGCCTTAAGATAACCAGAGGCCCCTGGGCTACAGCATTACGGCAGGCCCCCCTACCTCAGAAAGCTACCTTTTCTTTTTCTTTTTAAAGCTTCCTGACAATTATTTGTGTCAAGTTTAGATTTTTTTTCTTGTTAATATGCCAGTTAAAAATCACAACACTGTTCTGCGTAAGATGTGAATATAAGTGAATATGTATGGACTTATTTTACTGCCAAATGTCGAGAGCGCGAAAGTAGATTAATATAATGTGTGAGCACGAATCTCCCCGCTCGCACGCAGATTTCCTTTGCTCTCCCACAAGACCTGCGTGTGCGCGCTCAAACTTTGTCCTGTGCACTCGCACATCTCTCCGTGCTCTTGCGCTAGATATTAATTATTTTCAGACCTGGATTAAACGTCAAAAGTTATCAGCCAATCAGATTGTTCTACGACTGACCTGATGAAAATACTAGGCCTACGTGAAGAGGGAACTGATCCTGGAATTTCTTTAAATTTAATAATATTTAGTCATATCAAATGTATATTAGAAATTACTAGGAATCGGGTGCTTGGATGATTTATAAAAAAACAAAACAAAAAAAAACAAAATAGTTTTTAATCGTTTGGCCAAACCCCTTTGAGCGATTTATCTAAACAAACAAACAAAAAAGTATATGATTCTTAAAGTTCATGTGGCCGTACTGTGGTCATGTATTGTGTACTTGGGATGAAATATATATAGATGTCATACACTGATCATTCTGCGCAGCGCCTCTTCAAGTCGAACACACCTATTCACTTCATCTGTGATAGAGTATGCAAACACCGCGAGAGCATCACTGCTGGGAGCAGAAAGAGTCCGCTTTCAATTCCGCCCCCGACTGCAAGCGGCTACTCTCGGCGATAGGTCTTTTTGGCGCTACATGAAGTCGAACACACCTAGTATATCGGTGGAACATACCAACTATACAAACTGTGTGGGGGAAACCTAAACTGAACCATTCACTGTATAGGCAATTACAACCAGGGCGTCGCTGAAAATGAGTGTGTGAGTTTGTTTACAGAATGCTGTTGTCACTGCTGCAAATTCCCATATAAATAATTATTATAAAATTATAATTTCCCTGCAGCCAGTGGGCCCCCTTTCCCTTGTAGGCCCCTGGGCTTCAGCCCCTTGAAGCCCGTGCATTAATGCACCCCTGCTGAAAGGTGTGGCTGTTTACAGAGTGCTGTATCAAAGCATATTAATAAGCAGCTGAGAAGAGCAGCATACCCCTTTAAAATTTGTTTGTGAAAAATATGCTTTGGCAAACCTTTGTCAAGTACCACAATACGTAGTTACATCCTCAAATGCCAGTTATAACTGTACTGTGCCAAAAGGAAGCCCTATGTTAACAGTGTCCAGAAGCGCCGTCGACTTCTCTGGGCTCGGAGGCATCTGCGATGGACCATCACACAGTGGAAACATGTACTGTGGTCAGATGAATCAGTATTTCGGGTATTTTTTGGGAGGAATGGACGCCGTGTGCAGAAGAAAAGGATCATCCAGACTGTTACCAGCAACAAGTCCAAAAGCCAGGGTCTGTCATGGTATGGGGTTGTGTCAGTGCCCTTGGCAAAGGTAACTTGCACTTCTGTGATGGCACCATTGATGCTGAAAAGTACATAGAGATTTTGGAGCACAATATGCTGCCTTCAAGAAGACATCTTTTCCAGGGACGTCCATGCATATTTCAACAAGACAATGCAAAATCACATTCTGCGCACATTACAAAGTCCTGGCTGTGGAGGAAGAGGGTACGGGTACTTGACTGGCCTGCCTGCAGTCCCGACCTGTCTCCAATAGAGAATGTGTGGCGCATTTTGAAGCGCAAAATGCGACAACTAAGACCCCGTACTGTTGCCCACCTTAAGACTTGTTTGCAGGAAGAATGGGACAAAATTACACCTGAAACACTTCATCACTTGGTGTCTTCAGTCCCTAAATGTCTTTTAAGTGTTGTGAAAAGGAATGGCAACATTACAAAGTGGTAAATGCTTTACTGTCCCAACTTTTTTGGGGGTCTGAATGACAGGAAAGGATGTATATTTACAAATGACATGAAGTTGACCAGACAAAACATGAAATATTTTGTGTTCATATTGTCTGCAATGAAATACAAGTCAAAGTAAATTTAGAAATCACTACTTTCTTTTTTTATTTGCGTTTTCCATACTGTCCCAACTTTTTCTGATTTGGGGTTGTAAATATATAAGGCTTTATTTAATAAACCTAAGACATGTAAACTAATCTAACACGAACACACGCATTCACACGTTGCAGAAAGAGAGAGAAATGATGAGTTTAAGAGAATGAAAAAGTGAAATCCCAAGTTTACAGCAATATGTGCTATTGCATAGACCTGAACCATCAATCACTTAATTAACCCTCACATTGAGTTCCTCAATGAGGCTAAAATTTGTATTAAATGCACCAGCTCATCTGCCTTTGTGTTAAGGGATTCCCCTTTGTCTTAGTTGTTGCAGAAAGGGGGTTTCCCGAGGTTGCTGATTGGCTGACAGTTCAGTGGTGAAGTCCTGGGCTTTGGCTGAAGATGGTTTCAGAGTCCGATGCGGGTGCAGTCGAACTGGACTTTGTGGCAAACTTAACTTTTGAACATGAAACTCAATGGAAAAAAAAAGAAACTAAAGTAAAGGAATAAAATGAGGTAACGAGACTAGGTGGTTTTTCTTCTCATTGTGGTAGCAGCTGGCGAGTTATTTTTCCGGCTTTTGGACCCCTCCCAACTGGTGTGTCGACCAATTAGACCTTATCTTAGCTAGGGGTGTTGTTTTGTTTCTCCCAATACATAAATCAAGCATCAGTCACATGGTCCGAATTTTACATGCTCTTGCAAAGTATACTTTTGGATGTGATTTCTATAACCAGAATATGATACATTTGACAAAGAATTAATTGGAAGAAACGTTTAAGCAAGAAGATTCAAACACATACTAAACATGGATATGAACTCTTAGGCCATTCAATTAAAAAGTAGTTTGAGTTTTCCCCCTTTGTCTTGCTTTCCATTGGTTTTAAATAGCTTGTAAAAGCACGTTTTACTTTCACTTTCAAATTAGCGCCAATTCGGCATCAAGCAGTTTGTTTTTAGGTCCTTGAGTTTTCATTCTTTCCCTCACTTTCCTCCGCTTTTAAATAGCTTGTAAAAGTACCGTGCTCATTTTACTTTCACTTTTAAATTAGCAGCAATTCAGCATCAATTGAATTGATTTGAATTCAAGCAACAACAAAATAGGCTATACAACATAACTTTTATTAACAAAATGAATAACAAATACACCATGTTATACGCCTAATATAAAATAACAACTAACAATTTTAAATGGGTAGCCTATACAAAACTGAAAATCAGTAAAGACTGAGGAGCAAATAAATATAAAATGTAGAACGTTTATTAGCAAAACAATTAATAAACTTTGAAAGCACGGACTGCATACACCTTGATGTAAAAATAATGGGGAAAAAAAAAAAATCAGTTTAAAATAAAAATCAGCAAATATGTGGAACCAAATAAATGAGAAACTAATGTTAAAAAAACCTTCCAATATCATCTTAGATAAATGGCAATTTTTTTAAACAGGCGCTTTTACATTTGGTTTTGAAACTCTTCTGCCATCGTCTCAATTAAATCTGATCTGTGATGTGCGACTGACGTTCGTTCGGTGTGCTGCCGCGTTCAGATTTAATTGTAGTGTCTGTTCTCTAACTGAACTAAATGATTTTTATTACTATTAAAAAAATCAAAATGACGGTGAGGGACGGTGCCGCGGTGGGCAAGTTACGCAACCGGTGTTGTGGCTTAACACCGGTATCACCGCCAACACTGTCTATCGCAGCAAGCCTACATGATAGTCTAATGTGTGGGTTACATACATAAAATGGAGTTATGCATAGAAATCATTAGTTGTTCATAAGTCCTTTTAAGATAATTTTAGGTGCATATGGAAAAGACAGTCTCTGTGAAGTTCTGTGTAAGACATAGGGACATGTTCTGAGAACAAATGAATTTCAGTCTGGTCTGTGTCTTGTGGTTGGTTGAAACCAATCCAAGAAAGTCTGTAGCTCGTGATTTCTATCACAGATCTACATGTGCTGGTCACGCGGTGCATCTCTTTGACCATTAATCTTGATTACTTGCCCCAAATTTGAGGATCTCCTTCCTGCGTTGGACTTATCAATAAGTATTATTTTGTCTTCACGTTGCAAGCTGTTTTGTGAGAGAGGCTTGCTGGTTAGGCTTTCTTCAGACGGGCTGGAGCTAGGAACATGATTTATGATGTCCTGTTACAGCCGTGGGCCCCTCTGGAATTTCGGCTCCTCATGTTTCGATGTTCTGATCGAATCTTAAATTTGTCTGATTTGGTTTCTGATATCCTAACCCAGCCTGGATCAGCACTATACCAGCATAAACAAGCCTGGACCAGCAATAGACCAGCATCAACCAGCTTGGACCAGCATCAACCAGCCTGAATCAGCACTAGACCAGCATAAACCAGCCTGGACCAGCACTAGACCAGCATCAATAAGCTTGGACCAGCACTATATCAGCATAAACCAGCCTGGATCAGCACTATACCAGCATAAACCAGCCTGGACCAGCACTAGACCAGCATCAACCAGCTTGGACCAGCACTATACCAGCATAAACCAGCCTGGACCAGCACTAGACCAGCATCAATCAGCTTGGACCAGCACTATATCAGCATAAACCAGCCTGGATCAGCACTATACCAGCATAAACCAGCCTGGACCAGCACTAGACCAGCATCAACCAGCTTGGACCAGCACTATACCAGCATAAACCAGCCTGGACCAACATGGAGCAGCTTGCAATCCGTGCTGGTTTATGCTATATTTTTCAGTAGGGTGATCTGTAAGTGTGATGGCAAAAAATGTTTTTAATACATTGACTACAATTGAATGTCTTCTAAAATGAATGTGCAGATGATTGTAGAAATTACTCCTTTATCTAAACTTTGTCACTCTGAGGAAATGGCAATTTCTTCCCAGAATGAGTTTTCAAATGACGCGTCATGTTGCTTTGACTTGTGAAACTCTTCTCACACTGAGGACACTTGTAAGGCTTCTCTCCAGTGTGAACTACCTTGTGAATCTGAAGGCTTCCTTTAGTCCTGAAACTCTTTCCACACTGTTCGCAGGTGAAAGGTTTCCCTTCAGTGTGAATTCTCAAGTGAACCATGAGGTTTCTTTCATTTGAGCAACTCTTTCCACAGTGATGGCACATGAAAGGCTTTTCTCCAATGTGAATTTTAACATGATTCTTAAGATGTTTCCTGTCTGTGAAACTCCTTTCGCACTGATGACATTTAAAACTCTTCACTCTTGAGTGAATCTTCATGTGATTATTAAGGTTTTCTTTATATCTGTAACTCTTTCCACACTGATCACATGAGAATGGATTCTCTCCAGTGTGACTTCTTATGTGAGTCTTTAGGGTTCCTTTGTGCCTGAAACTCTTTCCACACTGAGGGCAGGTGAAAGGCTTCTCTCCAGTGTGAACTCTCAAGTGGTTATTAAGGGTTTTTTTCAGTAAAAAACACTTTCCACACTGGGAGCATATTAATGACTTCTTTTCAATGTGAATTATCATGTGAGCCGTAAGATTTCCATTTCTTTTGAAACTCTTCTCACACAGTTGGCAGGTGTAGGGTCTCTCTCCAGTGTGAATACTCATGTGGGCTTTAAGATGATATTTCCTTGTAAAACTCTTTCCACACTGAGAGCAGGTGTAGGGTCTCTCTCCAGTGTGAATACTCATGTGAGTCTTAAGGGATTTTTTTAGTGTAAAACATTTTCCACACCGAGGGCATATTAACGGGTTCTTTTCAATGTGAATTTTCATGTGGACTTTAAGGAATCCTTTTTGATCGAACACTTCTCCACACTGTTGGCAGGTGTAAGGCCTCTCTCCAGTATAAATTCTCATCTGGGAATTAATATTTTGTGTTTTTTGAGCTTTTTTTGGTGAGGAAGTCTTTTCAATCAGTGAGCAACTTATTGATTTTTCTTCAGTTTTGAAATCATGATGTTCCTCATTCTGATCTTTCCCTTCTGTTTCATTCAGTTCTTGACTCTCCTCTTTCAGTGCCATCAGGTCTGATATGAAAAGAGACACCAATTTAATGGCATAAAGCAATAAACATCAAACATTTAGACATGAAAAGCATCAATTCCAAACACATATCCTGGATGCTATACCGACTAAACTACTGAAAGAGGTGTAGCCTGTAATCTCAAAACCTCTTGTTGATATTGTTAATCCTTTGTTTTCTTTAGGCATCCCTAATTCTTATCCCTAATCCATCCCCATTCTTTAGGACCTCCGCTCATCTAGATCTTGATGGAGGGATGTACCATTACATGGTTTTCCACAATTTATGGAACGTAATGCATTATATTACTTTTGCATTACTTTTCAAATCTGGGCTGGGCTTGCTTGTTTGTTTTTAATATAAAAAGTATATTTTTTGGCTAATGAAAAAGCCCTTACACACCAAAAAAGTGAACTGAATAAGCCTCAGGCAGAAGGAAAAGAAAATTCACGTCTGTACAGAAGAACGCAGGAGAAAGTTCAACACTCTTTAGCTATAAAAAAGAAGCACAAACGTTAGTTTATCTAAAGGAATTTTTGCTTATTAGTATGATTGAATTTGATAATCAAAGCTCAGAAGCAAAGACATTGGTTAATAAAATGGGATTAAATACATAAAGGATATTTGAGTTATTTATAATTTTAACATTGCAGATTTGCATCATATTCTGTGTTTGCATTTCACTGTTCTTTATTCATTTGGAGGAATACTGAATCTGTTTTTGTGAAAGTGAGATGAGTAAAGCATGTTCACATTTAGCCAAGAACTAACCAAACATGGGGCACACAATGAAGGTCTAGGTATTTACTCCTATATTTATGAATGTTTCATGAATGAGGCACAATGAGTGCTCAGTACTTACTCCTGATTTCTCTCAACATGGGAACAGGACAGCTGTCAGTCAGTAAATGGGAAAACAAAGTAACTGACCTTACTTATTTGAAAAAGTAACTTGATATTTTCATGTAAATTAAAAAGTAATGTTAATTTTCTATTTACTTTACTAGTTTACTTGAAAAAGTAATCTGATTACGTAACTCACGTTGCTTGTAATGCATAACTCAACACGGCTGGCCACTGACTATTCTTCACTTACCAAAGATTTCTAAATGAAGAACAAAGATAAACAGCCTTCAGTGACTCGACCAAACTGTGTCAGCTGGATAAATTATTTATTTTAGAAGTAGGCTGGTATTTCTGACATATGATTTTATTGCTTGTTGTAATGAACATTTACTGCGAGTTACATTCAGGTATGTATATGTTAGTATGGCAGTTTTGGGGACGAGTTGAAAAGACAATTTACATGCAACAAATGTTAAGAACAAAAACTCAAGTTATTCTTAAATACTGTTTTCATTTTTTTATACTCGGAAGTAGATATGTTTAATGTTACACAAAATAATTGTTTTGCCTACTTCTGTAATATTTTCATATCTGTAATTCTGTAGGCCATTTTAATAAGGATCAAATGATGAGTTCAGCTTTGAAAATGAAAACCAACCTGTTTGTTCCTCAGTATCTTCATTTTTGAGACTGAATGTGTCTTCAATCTTCATGTCTTCACTCTCCTCTTTAATAAACACCATCTTTATAAACGGTGTGTCACGTGGATCTCAGTCGCTTCAGCAGGAGTTTTTCTGTGTTTGGACACTTTCTCCTGTTTAAGATGAGAATAATTAAGAGAAGGAAAAAAAAAGTGTGAACTAAATCTCTGGGTGTGTCTTAATCAGCTCCCTAGTTCAGTAGCCAGTGCACTGGTGAGGGAGTCAGTCAGAGTGAGAGTTCATGGACTTAATAAAAGGACACAAATTATACACAACATATTTGTATTGAGATTGCTATTGCTGATTTGAAGATTATATTTAATAGATTCATGAAAACATTTGCAGTTATTTGTAAAAGTTACACATGTTAGTGTTTGTTTTTTTCGTTGCATTTTCACTGTTTTGAGCAGCAGGTGATTCGAGCAATTCAAAACAGTGAATCATTTAGTGAATCAGTTGATTCGGAGTTTCGAAAAGATCCGTTTCTCCATCACTAATGTACTAGACAATGACAGAACTCGTTTAAGTTAAAATAATTCACTATATACACCTTACTAACAATTCTTGGTTCCCAGAACGTTATTTTTTATGGTTTGTAGAACGTTCCCAGAATGTTAGTTCTTGGTTTGTAGAACGTTAGTTTTTGGTTTGTAGAACGTTATTATAACGTTCCAAGAACGTTAGTTTTTGGTTTGTAGAACGTTATTATAACGTTCCCAGAATGTTTGTTTTTGGTTTGTAGAACGTTATTATAACGTTCCCAGAATGTTAGTTTTTGGTTTGTAGAACGTTATTATAACGTTTCCCTAACCTATTTACTCCAGAATGCTCACTCCACTGTAGGTCAGTAAATCATCCAGCACACACGAACCAGTATAGCATAAGTGGCATGGAAATGATCTGTATGGACGCCTAATCAGTATTATAAAAACCATATCTTGTTTTTATCTATTGTTTAATAAAAAATAATCTGAGCACATCAACCATCATATGCAAGATTAAATCCGTCCATTACAGGGTAGCTAAGTTAACAGTTACCCAGATTTTATTTCTTCAGCACCAAATTACTTCACACCAGTGGTGTAGAGAAGGGTATACGGCGTATACCCACTTCTTTATCAGTCGGCATTCCGTATACCCACTTCTAAATCCCGTCTGATGTGCATCATTCAGTAGTGTCCTGCATTAGCGAAAATCATGAAAGATCAGCACGAGTAGCTAACCCAATCAAATTGTGAAATGCAAATATTCCCTAAAAACACCCCCGAGGAGCCAGCTTCCCTTGAAATATGATAGCAACCGCCCCACCCCACGATAATCTGCCAATCTCTAACGCCATTGGATCAGAGCACTGTCAATCATTACTTGATTCGCTGCCTGTCATTTTAGCAATGTTCAACGCCATTTCAATTAATGAAATTAATAAGAAAGATGAAGAGAACTACTCAAACAAAAATTTGTTTTCAGAATTACAAACGACCTTGCAATGCTACATCAGTGCTGTTAGACAGTACCGCGGCTAACGTGAGTCAAGCAACCGTGCCCGCTTCATCCAGAGAGGGTGCCGACAACAGAGATGCTGCCTCTTCAGCTGAAGAGGTTAACCAAGGTGAGCACTTTTTAACAACATGACCTTGTAAATTATGTTAACATATGTTAGGGCTCAGCCTCGAAATTACCATATTGCCGTCATTGTATATCATGGGAGAAAAAGTCAGTCACACATAGAAAAACAGTAATCACGATTCACCCACGATTCTGAACAAATAACATAGCATGTAATTTACTATAACAAAATTCTGACAAAACGTTAATTGCTGCAGCCTATTTAATTTTTTTACATTTTAATTATTTGAAAAATCGATTTTAATGAATAATTAAATGACTTCATAAAGACTTCAGTTGTTTTATTACTGGATTATCAAGTATTTTTGAACAAATCTCTTGAATGAAAGAGTCAATGACAAATAAATTTATATTTCCCATTGTTTGTTGATTTTTGTCCACATTGAATTACACCCCTGCTGCATGTAGGCTAAAAGCATGCTATTGTCAGTTTGTGACAGTTAAACCATCCAGTGACCACTGCTGCATGGAAGGGGAGAGAAAGATGAAGTTGAACACTTAATTATTATTATTATTATTATTATTTCTGCTTTCAATATAATATGCATCTCAGCTACTTGAATGCGTCCATTATTTTGACATGTAGGTTTTGCTACATGTAGGTTCCAATTGAAATTCTTGAGTCAATGAGCTAAATTCAGTAATGTTCAGGTTATGGTAATTGTTTCTGTTGTTACATTTATAGCCCATAATTTAATCCTTATGTTTTTTTTGTAGACACCAATAATGACTGGCCAGACCTGTGGACAGCCAAACAAAAAGAAGAATTTAAGTCCAGAAACCCCTGGTTAGGATACAAAAACAAAAAATAAGTTTAGGTAGATTGTTAGTTTTGTCAGCTTCTAAAACAGTGGACGGAGAAATATACTGTGTGTGTGCTTGTATGTGGAAGAAATGGACACTACACACATACAAATATGAATACAGTAGTTACATTGTTTGTTTATGCTTCACAGGGTGTCTGGTCTGTAGCAGTGTGAACTCCCTTGGGATCATCAAGGAGCAAGGTGTATCTCTCTCAAGAGAATGGATGAACTTTGAAATTCAGGCGTCTGTCCAGGGAAGTAGAAAGACAAGTCTATCAGTCTTGAGAAATAAGGTGAGGAAACATGCTTTGTCTAAGGCACACACTCAAGCTGTGGAGATGGCAGAACAACAGAAAGAAGCCGTCATTGAGAATGCAGTGGCGGCTATGACGGAGTCCTACATGAAGGAAACCGAAGCTGTGTTTCGAACAGCCTACCATTTGGCCAAAAAGAACAGACCCTTTTCTGACCATGAAAGCCTCATTGAGCTGCAAGAATTGAATGGTGTAAAAATGGGCTCGATACTTCATTCACGTTACAGTGCTACACAAATAATCAAACATGTTGCAATGAGATGCAGAGCAAAATCGTCAGTAGCATCATCGAGTAAGTTAGCCGTCATAATTGACGAGGCCTCTTCTTTAAGTCACAAAGCTGTCATGACAGTTTCAATTAAAGCAACAGTTCAAGGAGAAGAAAGCCCTGAATTCATATTCCTTGAGCTTGTTGAACTGGAAAATCAGAGAGCAGATGGCATAGTAGAGGGTTTACTCACTTGTTTAACAAATGCTGGCTTTACAGAAGAATGGCTTCTAGAAAACTGGGTAGCATTTGTGACTGATGGTGCCAGCGTCATGTTAGGAAAAAAGTCAGGAGTAGCAACCGGGTTGACCTTGAGATTCCCGATGCTTTTTGTATGGCACTGTATGAACCATAGACTTGAACTAGCTGTGTCAGATGCAGTTGATGAGGTAAACTCTGTCAATCACTTTAAAGCATTTATGCACAAGCTACATTCTCTGTACAGTATGTCAAACAAAAATGAGTGTGAACTGAAAGATGCAGCAGCTGAAGTAGGCTCACAACTTCTTCACATTGGCAGAGTCTTGGATGTACGCTGGGTGGCCAGTAGCTTTCGGACTGTTCATGCTGTTTGGACATCACTGGGAGCTCTTGTGCAGCACTTTAAGAATGCTTGTTCTGATGAGAGGAGGTCCAGCAAAGAGAAGCAAATGTACAGAGGTTTATTGGACCGTGTTCAAAGTCCCGAATTTCTTTGTGACCTTGGGCTTATGTATGACACACTCCATGAACTAAGTGTGCTGTCACAGGAGCTTCAGGCTCGTTCTGTAACTCTCCTCAGAGCAGAGCATCTGAGTAATACATTAATTTAGAGAGAGTCCAGGTGAGAAATATAGTGAGGCTTTAGAAGCAAAAGAGAGTGGGGTGTATCGATCTATAGCTTTGAAAAGAAATGCAAAGCTCAAGCCTATCAATTCAGGCCAGTTCTTACAAAGCCTTGTGAACAATCTTGAGCAACGCTTGTCTTTCGAAGATGAGACTATCAAGGACCTCAGCATCCTTGATAAGAGTAAATGGCCATCAAACCCCAGCATCCGCCATGGTGAAGAACAAGTTAAAAGGGAAAGGGAAAAGGGAAAGGGAAGTGGTGTGTGGCCAAGGATGGTGACCCATACTCAGAATTTGTCCTCTAAAACCATTTAACCCATCCAAGTGCACACTCACAGCAGTGAACACACACCCGGAGCAGTGGGCAGCCATGTTGCGGCGCCCGGGGAGCAGTTGGGGGTTCGGTGCCTTGCTCAAGGGTCTCACCTCAGTCGTGGAATTGAGGGTGGAGAGAGCACTTGTTATTCACTCCCCCCACCTACAATTCCTGCCGGACCTGGGAATCGAACCTGCAACCTTTGGGTTACAAGCCCAACTCTCTAACCATTAGGCCACGGCTGCCCCCGGCTGTGCCCCCTACTAAGCGGCTGTGTAAGCAATTTAACTTGTGCACAGACCAAGCACTGAATGGGATGCGGGACCTACTGGAAGAGCTCAACAGTGAGCCCAATGGCTTAAAACCACTCATTAACTGTATGAAAACAATCCCTGTAAGCACAGCACAGTGTGAGAGAAACTTTAGCCTTATGAACAACATAAACACAGACAAAAGGGCTGTCCTACTGGTCTCAAACATATCAAACTTAATGATGATAAACATCAATGGGCCCCCTACTTCCAAGTTTGATCCTAGAAAGTATACAAGGACCTGGTTGAAGAGCCACCGTGCTGCCTCTTCTGTGTGTTCTAGACCAGTGGTTCTCAAACCTGTCCTGGGGACCCCAAACCATAGCATATTTTGTATGTCTCCCTCATTTAACACACCTGATTTAACTCATCAGTAGAGTCTGCAAGACTTGAAATGGGTGTGGCCTATAAGAGAGACATACAAAATGTGTGGTGGCTGGGGGTCCCCAGGACAGGTTTGAGAACCACTGTTCTAGACAATGCAGTGTGAAAGCTCCAGCAGAGAGCAAGTGTGTCTGGAATATACTGTAGTACAGGGGGTAGACAGGCTGTTTATAGGCTTAAAAACCTACACTGACAATAAATGTTGTGTTCAAAATCAGTTATTTCATTGTATTTCAAGTATGTCACTACTATCTACCTTAAGTTAAGTCCCTTGGACCAAAAATGTGAACTCTTATTTAGAAACCCTGCATTGGATAAAAGAGTATATAACTGTGGTTTTCATGAATATGTTGTAAAATGTATATATTTTTGTTCATTAGATTTTAACTAAATATTGTTATTTTTAGAATATTGTTTTACATATATTGTTGAATTCTTTGAACGATGATGATATTTTAATGTATGTTAAAAATAAACTAATCTCTGGCTGAAACACCATGTTTGCGTTATCTTGAATATATCTTATATTCATGCATTAGACCTGTGTAGGACCAGTAATATTTGCAAAATGCCCCTTTTAAGTAGCCTACTGGTGCAGACTACTTGCAAGGTGAGCAAATAGTTGTCCAATTTTCATGTGTGGTGTGGATGGACTAAGGAATAGTTCACCTCAAAATTCATCATTACTGTATGTAGTTGTCTCTTCCTGTAGTCTGTGGGCCAGTATTGATCCCAAAATCTACACGTCTTCTGTGGCTAATATTAATTTCATAATGATCCTCATTCTGTGAAGTCAGGCAGCAGAAGTTAAAGGGGGGGTACAATGCTGTTTCATGCATTCAGAGTTGTTTACACTGGTAAAGAGTTTGATTTTCATGCTAAGCATGGACAAAGTTTCAAAAAAAAAAATTGGACGTATAACAGAGTATTTCTGTGCCAAAAATCTCACTTCCGGATTCGTACAAGTTTCGGAGAGTTTTTTTTCGATCGTTGTACTTTATGACGTAAACGACGGTGGAACTCCTTATATGGGCATTTCTCCCGGAAGAACACGCCCCTGCAGCATCGACCGGAGCGAGAGCAGCCAATCAACACGCTTCAATCGGCAGCGCTGCACGGGACTCGCTCGGGAAGAACGTCTCTAAAGAAGTGTGTTTTTGGTTGTGAGGGAAAGATAACCTTGTTCAGCTTCCCAAAACAACCCAGCGTTACGTGAACAGTGGATATAGTTTGTTTTCCCGGGGCAGCAATGGAGTTTCTCAAGTGTTTTGTTGATGAACGTTTTATAAACAAGGCCCAGTTCGACGCTGGATTTGCACATCGTTTAATACTGAAAGATGGAGCGGTCCCAGCTATAAAAGATCCCGCTCATGATTCAGAACTGCAGACGGTGAGTGAAACGCCATCAAACGTCTCTGTTTTGTTGGCGATCGGAGCAAGTGCTCGTCACTCTTTAGCCCCGCCCACGACACGCCTTCACTCTTTAGCCCCGCCCACGACACGCCTCCACTATTTAGCTCCACTCACACGGCACGCCTCCACTCTTTAGCTCCGCCCACACGGCACGCCTCCACTCTTTAGCTCCGCCCACACGGCACGCCTCCAGGAGCTCGGCTTTTTTCGGAGAGAATCGTAAATCTGTATCTTTCTTTTATAAATATGATAAAACTAAAGACTTTTTGGAGATATGAAGGATGCAGTACTACTCTATAGGTACTCAAGATTAACATGAGATTGGGTGAAACGGTGTGCGTTAGGTCCCCTTTAAGCGACAATGTGGAAATACTACTCATTTTGGGGTTAACTAAATATGCACAATTAGTCTTACATGTCACTGTTTATAACCATGGTGTTCATCCTTTGCTGGACCGCTTTAAAATAATTGGGGTATAAATTAAGAGTATACCCACTTCTCCAGGGACCACTACACCACTGCTTCACACAATGTATGGTTTATAAAATATGACGTTTATTCACAGAAATTAAAAAATTACTTAAAGTAGGATATCAGATATTAATTTCTTACCACTGAAGAGTACAGTTTGTACAGCGGGACACAAAAACTTCTCTCTTAACATCATGTTCTCTTCAGTTAGGCATGTCAAATCCCTCCGAAATCATATTTACTGCCATAACTATATTCATTGTAAGTAATCATTCAATAAAAATATTGCTAAACGAGCGAGTACGAGTAAACAAGTAAACCGAAATGACCGTTAATTTTTAAATTCCGCGAGCGCGCGGCTCTCGGGTGAAAGCGCGTGCTGGAGCAGCGCGTGCAGATCAGAGGCGCGTGCACGCAGGAAATGAAGATGAAACAAACCACGTTTATGGTTACAAAAAAAATAACCTAAAAAGTATTTGGTTCCCCAAAAAATAACCAAACGGGAACGTTCTGTGTTTGCTGGGGACTGCAATGTCACTAGATAAAGCATTAAAGTGTTACATTGGCTTACAATTCATTTCACTGTTTTATATACAATTCTCTAAACGAGTTGTATTGATTTAAACACTTTAAATGATTAAAAGCACACACCTTTCTTCAGCTGAATCACAGACGCGGGAGCGCGGCGCATCCTGATGACGTCACATCGCCAGACCAAAATAAAAGTCTTGTCGAAATTTATTAGCGGTTGACAAACAACAAAATGGTGTATTTCCGCCACTAACTGGTATGGAGTGTGGATCAAAATGACTTGGTAATATTTAATAATTATTTATTTTCTATGGGCGGACACTAGTTGAATGTCCTCATGTGGTACATTTAATAAGAGTAGAATATGTTAATTTGCTATATAAAACTTACACGTTACTGTTGTTAAAAAAAGTATTTTAGAAGTATAAAAATGTCGTGCTTCTTAACTCAAGCTCAGTGCTTTACTATCAAATGTACATTACCAAGAAATAAATGTGTAATATTACTAGTAACTACTTATTAATGCAAAACTATAATATTTTATGATTATAAAATGGGGCCATTCGAAACCTTTATAAAGTCCTTCTTCCTCTGTAAACGGTCTTCTAGTGTCTGACACAACACCTGCAGGTAAGGGCTGTTCAGAACACCTTAGACCCAGCTTACCTGTGTGCTGGCAATAGTGATTGTGTTATACCAATGGCATCAACAATAGTGGCTTACAGGTAGTTGTGACCTACATAAATATAGGCAACTTGTAATTGAAAAAACAAAATCTACTATGTATTTATACATACAAGTATTTAGCTGAGAGTAATAAAGGATCTCTGCCCTAAACACACTCATGTCTGCTGGCCTGGAGAGGTCTATGCTCCTGTCTGAAGTGTATATAGGTTATCTGTAGCACATACGGGTTCAGACAGCAAGCCTCGAAGCCTGGGTGCAGAGTCAGACACTACATCAAGTGTATTCTCCTCTAAAGCTCAGTGTGCATCCAACGCCCTGCAGCACTCACTTTCCTCAGCTGTGACCATAGCCTCGCATTTACCACTTAATGAAACAAAAATGTGTTTATCTCTCTCTCTCTCCTGCGGTGATAAGAAACCATACCGTTAGTGTGACACGCCTGATCAACCAGTAACAGAAACTAATCAGTACTCATAGATGACCAATACTAGCTTTGCTATTGCCTGATTACATATGTGTATATCTGTCCTAACACTGGTCTCTCACACCTGCCCTGTTCTCCTCACATCAACTCGATTAGTCTCCGTTCTTCGGTCTAATCCTGGCCTGTCTCTGCTCTCTAGCAGGCTCATAATTGTATCTGTGGTCCGTCATACGAGTGTAAATAAACATTTAAAACTTCCCCAGCGTCCGAAATGTCATTGCGATCCATTGTTTTCCTATGGTTGAAATGGACCGCTCTCCCTCTCGTTACGTCCGGTTTTGACGGTTTTCAGATGCGGAAATAAAATGCGGATTTGAAAGAGAATCTAGTTCCTACTTTATTTGTCTATACATCATCTCACTGGGGTCTCTAACCTGGAATATGGCCTTTAATCATCAAGGATGACGAGGGCCTGGACGAGAAGCTGTGTTAGGACGAGTCTGATCTTCCTGATGAACCTGCAGTATTGTGCTGTATGAGCTTTAAACCCAGCTGATCATCAGGATCAGCCCAAGAGTCCTGGAACACGATACTGTAAATAACAACATTAATGTCACATTATACTGCAGGCTGGGAACTACAGTTCATCAGAACTATTCAAGTCTCTGGATGAGAAGCTGCTGTAACTCTTGAATTACAGCGTTAACTATAACATATATATATATATATATAACTGTAGTATTAATAAGATCATGAATCAGACTAAACTTATTCTCCTCATTACCATGGCTTTGTGAATTCACAAAAACAAGACTAATAATAATAATACATTATAGTGTTTGTAATGAAAAATATATTAAATATGTGAAACTAAAACAATGTCTATAAAAGTGGCTTACCTCCTTTATAGTACCCCAGTATTTAATATCTATAGCTTATACTAACAGTGACATTAATATAATATTTCTGCAGTGTTGGTAAGTAACTGTATACCTTATATATTATATATATACTCGTATACCTTTTGCTCTTTAATATTTTTAACTGTTTTTAGCTTTATTTTTTGTTTTTTATTTAAATGTTAAGTTTTGAAATTTAGTTGTATGCATTTGTCATTTTTATGTAAGTCGCTTTGGATAAAAGCATCTGCTAAATGACTAAATAAAATAAAACAGTATGCTGAGTAGAAACTAACATTTTTTTTGGGGGGGGGGGGGGATGTTACTAAGGGCTTTGGGACTCTGTGATTCATTCCTTGAGTTAATCATGTATTTTATCATTTTTAATGTGTTTCTGTGAATTTCTATAATGTTGTGCACAAGACTTATTTTGGTTTGACGTCATGACGTCACAAGGCTGCGCGCGCTCCGTGCGTCTGTGACTCTCGGCTGAAGAGAGGTTTGTGTTTTTAATCATCTCAAGTGTTTAAATGATTACAACCGGTTTATTTTATAGAAAACTGTGAAATTAACGAACTATTATTGAATATAACGCCGTAATACTTTACCTAACGTTAAAAATCATTACTTTGTGTAAGTTAAGCGCATCTGTGGACGAGTAACAGTGAAGTTGTGTGGAGAATCACTTGATAGTAAACATGAACTCGCTCCCTAACAAGTAGTGATGGAGAAACGGCTCTTTAACAGTAAACATGAACTCGCTCCCTAACAAGTAGTGATGGAGAAACGGCTCTTTAACAGTAAACATGAACTCGCTCCCTAACAAGTAGTGATGAGAAACAGCTCTTTAACAGTAAACGTGAACTCGCTCCCTAACAAGTAGTGATGAGAAACAGCTCTTTAACAGTAAACGTGAACTCGCTCCCTAACAAGTAGTGATGAGAAACAGCTCTTTAACAGTAAACGTGAACTCGCTCCCTAACAAGTAGTGATGAGAAACGGCTCTTTAACAGTAAACGTGAACTCGCTCCCTAACAAGTAGCGATGAGAAACGGCTCTTTAACAGTAAACGTGAACTCGCTCCCTAACAAGTAGCGATGAGAAACGGCTCTTTAACAGTAAACGTGAACTCGCTCCCTAACAAGTAGCGATGAGAAACGGCTCTTTAACAGTAAACGTGAACTCGCTCCCTAACAAGTAGCGATGAGAAACGGCTCTTTAACAGTAAACGTGAACTCGCTCCCTAACAAGTAGCGATGAGAAACGGCTCTTTAACAGTAAACGTGAACTCGCTCCCTAACAAGTAGCGATGAGAAACGGCTCTTTAACAGTAAACGTGAACTCGCTCCCTAATAAGTAGCGATGAGAAACGGCTCTTTAACAGTAAACGTGAACTCGCTCCCTAACAAGTAGCGATGAGAAACGGCTCTTTAACAGTAAACGTGAACTCGCTCCCTAACAAGTAGCGATGAGAAACGGCTCTTTAACAGTAAACGTGAACTCGCTCCCTAACAAGTAACGATGAGAAACGGCTCTTTAACAGTAAACGTGAACTCGCTCCCTAACAAGTAGCGATGAGAAACGGCTCTTTAACAGTAAACGTGAACTCGCTCTCTAACAAGTAGTGATGAGAAACAGCTCTTTAACAGTAAACGTGAACTCGCTCCCTAACAAGTAGTGATGAGAAACGGCTCTTTAACAGTAAACGTGAACTCGCTCCCTAACCAGTAGTGATGGAGAAACAGCTCTTTAACAGTAAACGTGAACTCGCTCCCTAACAAGTAGTGATGAGAAACAGCTCTTTAACAGTAAACGTGAACTCGCTCCCTAACAAGTAGTGATGAGAAACGGCTCTTTAACAGTAAACGTGAACTCGCTCCCTAACAAGTAGTGATGGAGAAACGGCTCTTTAACAGTAAACGTGAACTCGCTCCCTAACAAGTAGTGACGAGAAACGGCTCTTTAACAGTAAACGTGAACTCGCTCCCTAACAAGTAGTGATGAGAAACGGCTCTTTAACAGTAAACGTGAACTCGCTCCCTAACAAGTAGTGACGAGAAACGGCTCTTTAACAGTAAACGTGAACTCTCTCCCTAACAAGTAGTGATGAGAAACGGCTCTTTAACAGTAAACGTGAACTCGCTCCCTAACAAGTAGTGATGAGAAACGGCTCTTTAACAGTAAACGTGAACTCGCTCCCTAACAAGTAGTGACGAGAAACGGCTCTTTAACAGTAAACGTGAACTCGCTCCCTAACAAGTAGTGACGAGAAACGGCTCTTTAACAGTAAACGTGAACTCGCTCCCTAACAAGTAGTGACGAGAAACGGCTCTTTAACAGTAAACGTGAACTCGCTCCCTAACAAGTAGTGATGAGAAACAGCTCTTTAACAGTAAACGTGAACTCGCTCCCTAACAAGTAGTGACGAGAAACGGCTCTTTAACAGTAAACGTGAACTCTCTCCCTAACAAGTAGTGATGAGAAACGGCTCTTTAACAGTAAACGTGAACTCGCTCCCTAACAAGTAGTGATGAGAAACGGCTCTTTAACAGTAAACGTGAACTCGCTCCCTAACAAGTAGTGACGAGAAACGGCTCTTTAACAGTAAACGTGAACTCGCTCCCTAACAAGTAGTGATGAGAAACGGCTCTTTAACAGTAAACGTGAACTCGCTCCCTAACAAGTAGTGATGGAGAAACGGCTCTTTAACAGTAAACGTGAACTCGCTCCCTAACAAGTAGTGATGAGAAACGGCTCTTTAACAGTAAACGTGAACTCGCTCCCTAACAAGTAGTGATGGAGAAACAGCTCTTTAACAGTAAACGTGAACTCGCTCCCTAACAAGTAGTGACGAGAAACGGCTCTTTAACAGTAAACGTGAACTCTCTCCCTAACAAGTAGTGATGAGAAACAGCTCTTTATCAGTAAACGTGAACTCGCTCCCTAACAAGTAGTGATGGAGAAACAGCTCTTTAACAGTAAACGTGAACTCGCTCCCTAACAAGTAGTGATGGAGAAACAGCTCTTTAACAGTAAACGTGAACTCGCTCCCTAACAAGTAGTGATGAGAAACGGCTCTTTAACAGTAAACGTGAACTCGCTCCCTAACAAGTAGTGATGAGAAACGGCTCTTTAACAGTAAACGTGAACTCGCTCCCTAACAAGTAGTGATGGAGAAACGGCTCTTTAACAGTAAACGTGAACTCTCTCCCTAACAAGTAGTGATGAGAAACAGCTCTTTATCAGTAAACGTGAACTCGCTCCCTAACAAGTAGTGATGGAGAAACAGCTCTTTAACAGTAAACGTGAACTCGCTCCCTAACAAGTAGTGATGGAGAAACAGCTCTTTAACAGTAAACGTGAACTCGCTCCCTAACAAGTAGTGATGAGAAACGGCTCTTTAACAGTAAACGTGAACTCGCTCCCTAACAAGTAGTGACGAGAAACGGCTCTTTAACAGTAAACGTGAACTCGCTCCCTAACAAGTAGTGATGGAGAAACGGCTCTTTAACAGTAAACGTGAACTCGCTCCCTAACAAGTAGTGACGAGAAACGGCTCTTTAACAGTAAACGTGAACTCGCTCCCTAACACGTAGTGACGAGAAACGGCTCTTTAACAGTAAACGTGAACTCGCTCCCTAACAAGTAGTGACGAGAAACGGCTCTTTAACAGTAAACGTGAACTCGCTCCCTAACAAGTAGTGACGAGAAACGGCTCTTTAACAGTAAACGTGAACTCGCTCCCTAACAAGTAGTGACGAGAAACGGCTCTTTAACAGTAAACGTGAACTCGCTCCCTAACACGTAGTGACGAGAAACGGCTCTTTAACAGTAAACGTGAACTCGCTCCCTAACACGTAGTGACGAGAAACGGCTCTTTAACAGTAAACGTGAACTCGCTCCCTAACAAGTAGCGACGAGAAACGGCTCTTTAACAGTAAACGTGAACTCGCTCCCTAACAAGTAGCGATGAGAAACGGCTCTTTAACAGTAAACGTGAACTCGCTCCCTAACAAGTAGTGATGGAGAAACGGCTCTTTAACAGTAAACGTGAACTCGCTCCCTAACAAGTAGTGACGAGAAACGGCTCTTTAACAGTAAACGTGAACTCGCTCCCTAACACGTAGTGACGAGAAACGGCTCTTTAACAGTAAACGTGAACTCGCTCCCTAACAAGTAGTGACGAGAAACGGCTCTTTAACAGTAAACGTGAACTCGCTCCCTAACAAGTAGTGACGAGAAACGGCTCTTTAACAGTAAACGTGAACTCGCTCCCTAACAAGTAGTGACGAGAAACGGCTCTTTAACAGTAAACGTGAACTCGCTCCCTAACACGTAGTGACGAGAAACGGCTCTTTAACAGTAAACGTGAACTCGCTCCCTAACACGTAGCGACGAGAAACGGCTCTTTAACAGTAAACGTGAACTCGCTCCCTAACAAGTAGCGACGAGAAACGGCTCTTTAACAGTAAACGTGAACTCGCTCCCTAACAAGTAGCGATGAGAAACGGCTCTTTAACAGTAAACGTGAACTCGCTCCCTAACAAGTAGCGATGAGAAACGGCTCTTTAACAGTAAACGTGAACTCGCTCCCTAACAAGTAGCGATGAGAAACGGCTCTTTAACAGTAAACGTGAACTCGCTCCCTAACAAGTAGTGACGAGAAACGGCTCTTTAACAGTAAACGTGAACTCGCTCCCTAACACGTAGTGACGAGAAACGGCTCTTTAACAGTAAACGTGAACTCGCTCCCTAACACGTAGTGACGAGAAACGGCTCTTTAACAGTAAACGTGAACTCGCTCCCTAACAAGTAGTGACGAGAAACGGCTCTTTAACAGTAAACGTGAACTCGCTCCCTAACAAGTAGTGACGAGAAACGGCTCTTTAACAGTAAACGTGAACTCGCTCCCTAACAAGTAGTGACGAGAAACGGCTCTTTAACAGTAAACGTGAACTCGCTCCCTAACAAGTAGTGACGAGAAACGGCTCTTTAACAGTAAACGTGAACTCGCTCCCTAACAAGTAGTGACGAGAAACGGCTCTTTAACAGTAAACGTGAACTCGCTCCCTAACAAGTAGTGACGAGAAACGGCTCTTTAACAGTAAACGTGAACTCGCTCCCTAACAAGTAGTGACGAGAAACGGCTCTTTAACAGTAAACGTGAACTCGCTCCCTAACAAGTAGTGACGAGAAACGGCTCTTTAACAGTAAACGTGAACTCGCTCCCTAACAAGTAGTGACGAGAAACGGCTCTTTAACAGTAAACGTGAACTCGCTCCCTAACAAGTAGTGACGAGAAACGGCTCTTTAACAGTAAACGTGAACTCGCTCCCTAACAAGTAGTGACGAGAAACGGCTCTTTAACAGTAAACGTGAACTCGCTCCCTAACAAGTAGTGATGAGAAACGGCTCTTTAACAGTAAACGTGAACTCGCTCCCTAACAAGTAGTGATGAGAAACGGCTCTTTAACAGTAAACGTGAACTCGCTCCCTAACAAGTAGTGATGAGAAACGGCTCTTTAACAGTAAACGTGAACTCGCTCCCTAACAAGTAGTGATGAGAAACGGCTCTTTAACAGTAAACGTGAACTCGCTCCCTAACAAGTAGTGATGAGAAACGGCTCTTTAACAGTAAACGTGAACTCGCTCCCTAACAAGTAGTGATGGAGAAACGGCTCTTTAACAGTAAACGTTAACTCGCTCCCTAACAAGTAGTGATGAGAAACGGCTCTTTAACAGTAAACGTGAACTCGCTCCCTATCAAGTAGTGATGGAGAAACGGCTCTTTAACAGTAAACGTGAACTCGCTCCCTAACAAGTAGTGATGGAGAAACGGCTCTTTAACAGTAAACGTGAACTCGCTCCCTAACAAGTAGTGATGGAGAAACGGCTCTTTAACAGTAAACGTGAACTCGCTCCCTAACAAGTAGTGATGGAGAAACGGCTCTTTAACAGTAAACGTGAACTCGCTCCCTAACAAGTAGTGATGGAGAAACGGCTCTTTAACAGTAAACGTGAACTCGCTCCCTAACAAGTAGTGATGAGAAACGGCTCTTTAACAGTAAACGTGAACTCGCTCCCTAACAAGTAGTGATGAGAAACGGCTCTTTAACAGTAAACGTGAACTCGCTCCCTAACAAGTAGTGATGAGAAACGGCTCTTTAACAGTAAACGTGAACTCGCTCCCTAACAAGTAGTGATGAGAAACGGCTCTTTAACAGTAAACGTGAACTCGCTCCCTAACAAGTAGTGATGAGAAACGGCTCTTTAACAGTAAACGTGAACTCGCTCCCTAACAAGTAGTGATGAGAAACGGCTCTTTAACAGTAAACGTGAACTCGCTCCCTAACAAGTAGTGATGGAGAAACGGCTCTTTAACAGTAAACGTGAACTCGCTCCCTAACAAGTAGTGATGAGAAACGGCTCTTTAACAGTAAACGTGAACTCGCTCCCTAACAAGTAGTGATGAGAAACGGCTCTTTAACAGTAAACGTGAACTCGCTCCCTAACAAGTAGTGATGAGAAACGGCTCTTTAACAGAAAACGTGAACTCGCTCCCTAACAAGCAGTGATGAGAAACAGCTCTTTAACAGTAAACGTGAACTCGCTCCCTAACAAGTAGTGATGAGAAACAGAGCTCTTTAACAGTAAACATGAACTCGCTCCCTAACAAGTAGTGATGGAGAAACAGCTCTTTAACAGTAAACATGAACACATGATAAAATATTTACTTGCTGTTAGGAAGGAATACTTCGTTTCCTACCTATTTCTATTGTGCATTTTCGTTGAGGTTTATATTTTTGATTGCACTTTCTGGCAATTAGAATAATTTGCACCTCAGCTAAGAAGGAGCCTGTGTGATTGTGCGAAGTGTTTAGTTTCGTATACAGCAATTAGCAGTCCTTTAAGGTTATTGGCTGTGCTGAGCAGAAGCCGGCCTCAGCTGTTTTCACTCTAGTCTCCTAGACCGTATTTATTCGAAGTCAGAGCGCTGACGCGGAAACGTCTGCGGAAGCGCTCAGCCGTCGTGCTCAGCCTCCTCGTGTGAAGACCAACGAGTGTAAAGACAGACGACTTTTCCTGCGCGACTTTAACCGAGCAACGACACGGAGCACACACTTAAGTATCATTTCTATCTTCCCTCACACACTCTCCTTCCCTATCCTCTATCCCTCCACCTCTATCATGTGTTTCCAAACCATTCCGGTTCTCACTCAACCACGCTCCAAAAACACACGCAAACGGCAACGTAATCCTGCTAACCTGCGCCCGATCGCTACATCTTCTACTACACCTCTTTCTTTCTCTGTGGGTCTTTGGAATTGCCAGTCAGCGGTCAACAAAGCTGACTTCATTTCTGCTTTTTCCTTACAATCCACTCTCAGCATCTTGGGCTTGACTGAGACCTGGATTCGTCCAGAAGACTCAGCTACCCCGGCTGCTCTCTCTCACAATTTCTCTTTCTCTCACACCCCAAGGCAAGTTGGCCGGGGTGGGGGCACTGGTCTGCTCATTTCAAACAATTGGAAATACTCAACCCACTCTCCCCTAGGCAATCACAACTCATTTGAATCTCATGCGATTACTGTAACGGCTCCTATAAAACTCCAGATAGTAGTAATCTACCGTCCCCCTGGCCAAATTCTAGCCACCTTCCTAGAGGAGCTGGATGGCCTGCTGTCCTCCTTCATGGAGGATGGCACTCCACTCTTAGTCTTTGGCGATTTCAACATTCACCTAGACAGGCCTTATGCTACAGACTTCCATTCACTCCTAGCTTCATTTGACCTCAAACGCCTTACCACTACTAGCACGCACAAATCAGGCAACCAACTTGATTTAATTTACACACGCAACTGTACTACAGATAACATTCTGGTACAACCACTACATATATCTGACCATTTCTTCATTACATTTACCTTACATTTTGCTACCCGGGTGCCACCAGCTCCCTTACCGGTTACTTTCAGACGTAACCTACGCTCCCTTTCCCCCTCCCTTCTTTCCTCTGTAGTATCCTCCTCTCTTCCCTCACCTACCCATTTCACATCTCTGGATGTGAATGCAGCTACTGACACTTTATGCTCTACCTTAACCTCTTGTCTAGACGACATTTGTCCTCTCTCCTCCAGGCCAGCACGGGCTGCCCCTTCTAACCCCTGGTTATCCGATGTTCTTCGTGAGCATCGGACCAAACTCAGAGCGGCAGAGAGAAAATGGCGCAAATCAAACGATCCGTCGCACCTGACTAGGTATCAGTCTTTGCTTTCGTCTTTCTCTACTGAAGTCCACACTGCCAAATCCTCACACTTCCACAACAAGATCAACAGCGCTCCAGACATGCGTGATCTCTTCAGAACATTTAATTCTCTCCTCTGTCCCCCTCCACCACCGCCCACCACTTCTATAACAGCTGACGACTTTGCCACTTTATTCACAGACAAAACTAGAACAATTGGTAACCAGTTCTCAACTCCACACACACAGGACCTCCAACCAACCACATCCACTGCTCAAACTCCCATCTTCTCCTTCTGTCCCCTCACCGAGGCGGAAGTATCCAAACTTCTCCTCTCTAGCCATCCTACAACATGTCCTCTTGACCCAATCCCCTCTCACCTTCTCCAAGCAATCTCTCCCACCCTCTTACCGGCACTCACACACATTATCAACACATCTCTCCGCACTGGCATCTTCCCCACAGCGTTCAAGCAGGCCCGGGTAACCCCACTGCTCAAAAAACCTACATTAATCACTTCTCTTTTAGAAAACTACAGACCTGTCTCTCTCCTTCCATTCGTAGCGAAAACACTCGAACGAGTTGTCTTCAACCAGCTCTCACTGTTTCTTTCACAGTACAACAAACTGGATGCTAAACAGTCAGGTTTCAGGAGCGGCCATTCAACAGAGACTGCACTACTCTCAGTCACTGAAGCCCTGCGAGTCGCAAAGGCCGATTCCAAATCATCAGTCCTCATTCTGCTCGATCTTTCTGCTGCTTTTGACACTGTCAATCATCAGATCCTCCTGTCCACCCTCTCATCGCTGGGCATCACTGGGATTCCACTTCGCTGGTTCGAATCCTATCTCACCGGTAGGTCCTTCAGGGTGGCCTGGGGTGGGGAGGTATCCAAAGCACATCAACTGGTCACTGGGGTTCCTCAGGGATCGGTTCTTGGACCCCTCCTCTTCTCCACATACACTACATCACTGGGACCCATCATACAGGCACATGGCTTCTCCTACCATTGCTACGCCGATGACACACAGCTCTATCTCTCTTTTCAACCAGATGATCCAACGGTAGCTGCACGGATCTCAGACTGCCTGGCGGACATCTCGGCATGGATGAAAGAACATCACCTACAGCTCAACCTGGCAAAGACTGAGCTTCTTGTCGTCCCTGCCACTCCGACTCTACAGCATGACTTCTCGATTCAGTTAGGCACATCAATAATTACCCCATCAACTTCGGTCAGAAATCTTGGTGTAATCTTTGATGACCAGCTGACCTTCAAAGAGCACATTGCAAAGACTGCTCGATCTTGCAGGTTTGCGCTATACAACATCATAAAAATCAGGCCCTTCCTGACAGAGCATGCTGCGCAACTTCTTGTCCAGGCCCTTGTCGGTTCTAGGCTGGACTACTGCAATGCTCTTCTGGCTGGTCTTCCATCAAACACAATCAAACCTCTACAAATGATTCAGAATGCAGCGGCACGACTGGTCTTCAATGAGCCCAAAAGAACCCATGTTACACCTCTCTTCATCTCATTGCACTGGCTACCAGTGGCAGCTCGCATCAAGTTCAAGACACTGATGCTTGCATACAGAACGACCACAGGCTCAGCACCCTCCTACTTCCACTCACTATTACGAATCTACATCCCCTCCAGAAGTCTGAGATCTGCTAGTGAGCGACGCCTTGTGGTACCATCACAGAGAGGCTCAAAATCACTCTCCAGAACATTCTCATTCACCATTCCTGGATGGTGGAATAATCTTCCCACCCCTATCCGGAATGCTGGATCCCTGTCAATCTTCAAGCAACAACTGAAAACTCATCTCTTTCAGCACTACGTGACTTCATCGTAAACTTGTTCTTTAAAAAAAAAAAAAAAAAACTTTCCCTTTATCCTTCTCTCCTTCCCTTGCTAGCTTGTACTTATTTGAACAATGACTGAGACTTGGTGTTACGAGCACTTCCTCTGTCTGATTGCCTCTTCAAGATGAATCACTTTATGTACTCCCCAATTGTAAGTCGCTTTGGATAAAAACGTCTGTCAAATGACTAAATGTAAATGTAAACTCGCTCCCTAACAAGTAGTGATGAGAAACAGCTCTTTAACAGTAAACATGAACTCGCTCCCTAACAAGTAGTGATGAGAAACAGCTCTTTAACAGTAAACATGAACTCGCTCCCTAACAAGTAGTGATGGAGAAACAGCTCTTTAACAGTAAACATGAACTCGCTCCCTAACAAGTAGTGATGAGAAACAGCTCTTTAACAGTAAACATGAACTCGCTCCCTAACAAGTAGTGATGAGAAACAGCTCTTTAACAGTAAACATGAACTCGCTCCTGTTGAGAACTTTTTCCTCGTCGAAGCAGAGACCAGGAGACATTGGGATATCTTTCAAGCAGAAGTTACTCTTTATTGAGAACTCGCTGTGCGTCGCTGCAGTCATCCAAGTCTAAATCTTAAGTGACTTTACAAGGTTATTTATAGGCATTTTTGGAGGAGGGATTCTTGGAGGTGGAGCCAAATTTAAACAAAGCAAGCACATGAGGGATTCGTTAGTTTGTTGCTACTTCCCGTGGTTCTGATCTCATCAACATAATCAAATGCATAGACACTAATCCAATCAACCTAACGAATCCACGTCTGGGCCAGGGGTTCTTTGAATATACATTGATTCAACATAATCAAATGCATAGACACTAATCCAATCAACCTAACGAATCCACGTCTGGGCCAGGGGGCTCTTTGAATCAATGTCTGGGTTCTTTGAATCTCTGCCAATCAACATGACTTGATTGAGACAAAGAACATTTAAACAATTTGTAATCCCACAATTCCCCCTTTGAGAGTTCTAATAACTCTCACAAAATACAAATTTAGACACTTAAAAGTTAATTCTTGTAACTTGTAATCGTTACAGGCACATTGTACATGTTCTGTGTTGCTTATCTGTAATTGCATGCTGACACAGAAACAAAACATGCAATTAGGGTCCGTGAAGTTCTTACGGGTAATAATCGTTTCTGGTTGGAACTGTCATTTCCTCGTGAGAGGCGGGAGTACACGTTTCCGAACCATGAAGAATTATCTTCAGTCATCTGGTGTAATTTTGCTGAAAGACCAAGAATGTCTTGTTGGATTTTGTTCAAGTTCTCTGTTGGATCCATTAACCCGGTGCAGCATTCAGGACACTTTGCGTGATGTCCATGATGGTTAATAGTACGAAAATCTTGATCATGTTGATGGATGACTGAAGTTCCCGTATGTGAGTCTCTGCGTTGTGTATTTTTTTTCTTTCTTCTTTCTTTTCTCTTTCTTGTGTGGTAGTTGGCTCGGCAATGGGTCTAGTTGTTTTCTAGAGGTTGTGGCTTCATCCGCAGGTGAGAAAGGCGGTGCATATGGGTCTCAGGACAGCCATCAAGTGGTATCTGCACAGAGGAAGAAAAAAAACAAAACAAAAGAGAACAACGGCACATAGCAGTATTTGTTGTAGAGTCTGCAAACATTAGGGTTGTATCCTCTGTTCAAATATAGTCTGCTATTGTTGTTCCTTCTTTCCCTATTTCTCAATTCCTGCGACACCTAAAGAACAGAGAGGTAAGGATGGACTAGTGGATGGGGAAGGCCTATGGGGGAGTCTTCACCGCAGGGTTGGCCCCCGAAGCCTGTTGCATTCGGTTCTTCCCTGGGCTCCTCACTGGTCCGTGTGTCCTATCATATCCCTGTAGGTGGGGGAACAACTTTACAGTGTGACACATGAGTCCAGGCTTTCCTTCCCTGACACAACACTGCAGCTGCTGTAATACCGATCCTGAAGCTAGCGTGCATGCTCTAGTTAAGGCTACTAGTTCTGCAGCTTGAGCTGAAAAATGATCTGGAAGACGACCTGAAGCAACTACTTCAGTGGTGGAAGTTACTGCATATCCTGCTCGTCTGTTACCTTCAATAATTTGAGCTGAACCATCAACAAACAACTCCAATTCTGCGTTCTCTATGGGAGTTTCTGCTATTTCACTTGTCGCTGCATATGTAAGCGTAACACAATCATGAGTCATTTCGCCTTCATCCTCTAACACAAATTCAGTCATTGCAGACATCATACATGAGGATGGGTTCGTGACTGGTGCACGCTGTATAACAATATTCGGGGCTGTGAGAGTTGCTAACCAATTTCCCCAACGGGAGGAGGTGACAGAAGTGACTTTTGCTTAATTCATGAGTGCGGACACTGCATGTGGGCATCTTATGTTTACAGTCTGTCTTAACACCATTAGTTTTATTTACAAAGAATCGTTCAGCTTTGTTGTACATTACTGGGGAAATTAAGCACTCACAGCCCTAACAGTTAACACCTGAGCAAACTGCTCCAACAGTTCGGTGAAGTGGGGAGGGGCTGCTTCAGAGTACTAAGTAAACTGAGTTGGAACTGAGTAAAGCTGTTAATTTCTCCTAATGTCTTTTTGCTTTTCCTACACTCTTTCATCCAGTGTCCAGGTTTAAAACAGTAATGACAACTGCCCTCCTTCTTAGGACATTTAGGTTTCTGTCGGTTCTCTGTGTTGACCTTAAAGGATGCTGCTGCATTCTTTACTCTGGCTTTAACATCAGAGTCTCTTTCCCAAGTAGCTAACCTGTCCAAGCTGTTTTGTAAGCTTCCAGTGGACCATGTTAGATCTAAGAAAGGCAAAGCAGATCTGTACTCTGATAAAAGGCCATCAAACCATGTTCGAACTAGTGGTCCTTTATGATCCAGTACCTTCTCTGGGGTGTCAGCTATTCCACTGTATGCTGCAGCTGACTGACAAAACATTTCAGTGTACTCACTTACAGTTTCATCCTTCTTCTGCACACAACTAGTGACTTTTGACCAATCTACTTTTGGTCCAACAATGTTCTTTAGAATTTTCAAAACACCTTCTCGTAAATCACCCTTACTGGCATTTCGCAGTTCAGAAGCAACAGCAGATTCAAAACTGTTGAATTCAGATTCAGTTAGGATTTGTGACATCAGCTGCGTGACTTCTGCTAACGACATGTCATAAAGACGCATTTTACTGATCAATGTTCTTCTAAATTCAGAAAAATGTGTGCGTGCTGACGGTAAACTCTGAGATAGTCTCTCTATATCTTTAGGACATAAAGCTTTGGCAACAGGTTGTATTTGCACAACAGAAGAATTGAGAGGAACACTATCAGTTTCCTCAATTCCCTGAGATCTCCTCCTAGCACCACACACATTGACGGAATTTACAGGCACATCAGTTACTGATTGGAAAGCTACATCTGTTTCAAAAAACGCTTGTAAATCAGGGTAAATGTTATCAGGCTGACTAACTTCCACATCAGTTTTTACTGCAGCTTTCTTGCGGTTCAACTTCTTAGTCAAAGTGGATACTCTAGCACGGAGCTCTTTGTTCTGTTCCTCTAACTCTGAGTTACGCTGAGACTGTTGTGTAGCTAGCGCTAGACCAAATTCTCTGTGGCAGCAGATAATGCCTTTCACATTGTTCTTGCGAATACACGCTCCTAGTACCTTTTTACACTCATCTACAGACCAAATCTTTTCTGGATGGATCTCATATTTCTGAGTTAGTTCTTGTCTAACTTTCTCAGTGACTATTATGTTCATTTGCACTCCTAACAGTGATTTGAATTCGCTATCTGACCACAAAGGAGTCGCTAGACCACCTTTTTCAGTTGTGGGGATCAGTCTAGCATTCTCTCTAAACATTTTGTGAGTTTCTTTGTTACCACACAATCAAAACACTAAAACTTCTCTGATCAACAGAGAGTACACTTGTTAACACAGATCAACTAGTGTTAACCTTCCCTGGCAAAGCAGAGGATAACACAAATTACTAGCACTTTACGCTAATCTTCCCTGCATGAACAGAGGATAACCAATTCTTCCCTGCCAAAACAGAGGATAACAAATATTAGCACGTAATGCTAATCTTCCCTGCCTGAACAGAGGATAACCAATTCTTCCCTGCCAAAACAGAGGATTACAAATATTAGCACGTAATGCTAAACTTCCCTGCCTGAACAGAGGATAACCTTCATCTCTAAAAAGACATTTTTAGAGGATAAACTTAGTTAAACCAAACCCTACAGCTGTCTGTTAACTCTTCTCTGACGGCGCAGAGGATAACAAATTTGTACTGGTCTTAGGTTCTTTTGGATTAGAGACAGCACTCACCACAACCCTTGGTTGAGAGAAAAATTTAGTCTGGCAATCTTTGTTCAGCTGGAAGTTTCCAGGTGAGGAAGCTGGAACTCTATCCGGGTCACGGCACCATCTGTTGAGAACTTTTTCCTCGTCGAAGCAGAGACCAGGAGACGTTGGGATATCTTTCAAGCAGAAGTTACTCTTTATTGAGAACTCACTGTGCGTCGCTGCAGTCATCCAAGTCTAAATCTTAAGTGACTTTACAAGGTTATTTATAGGCATTGGAGGTGGAGCCAAATTTAAACAAAGCAAGTACATGAGGGATTCGTTAGTTTGTTGCTACTTCCCGTGGTTCTGATCTCATCAACATAATCAAATGCATAGACACTAATCCAATCAACCTAACGAATCCACGTCTGGGCCAGGGGTTCTTTGAATATACATTGATTCAACATAATCAAATGCATAGACACTAATCCAATCAACCTAACGAATCCACGTCTGGGCCAGGGGGCTCTTTGAATCAACGTCTGGGTTCTTTGAATCTCTGCCAATCAACATGACTTGATTGAGACAAAGCACAGTTCCGGAAGTGGATAATAAGAACATTTAAACAATTTGTAATCCCACACTCCCTAACAAGTAGTGATGAGAAACAGCTCTTTAACAGTAAACATGAACTCGCTCCCTAACAAGTAGTGATGAGAAACAGCTCTTTAACAGTAAACGTGAACTCGCTCCCTAACAAGTAGTGATGAGAAACAGCTCTTTAACAGTAAACATGAACTCGCTCCCTAACAAGTAGTGATGAGAAACGGCTCTTTAACAGTAAACGTGAACTCGCTCCCTAACAAGTAGTGATGAGAAACAGCTCTTTAACAGTAAACATGAACTCGCTCCCTAACAAGTAGTGATGAGAAACAGCTCTTTAACAGTAAACATGAACTCGCTCCCTAACAAGTATTGAATCAGCGCTGAACAACACAAACGTGTAGAAAACAAACCCTGCAAGAGTTTATATGATCATACAATAACTATTATAAATCATGTGTTATTATATATAACTGGTGTTCTTTGGTTTTGTGAAGCTTGTTTTGAGCGGTTTTGCTCTGATTACTTGTCTAAGGAGATGTAGTTTTGATGTGTTTTTCTTTGTTAATTATTCTCATCTTAATCATGACAGAAACATGGCGTTTATTAAAGAGGAGACTCAAGACTTCAGGATTGAAGAAGTTTTCAGTCTCAAACAAGAAGATTTCGAGGAACAAACAGGTTGGTTTTCATTTTCAATGCATTTGATTCTGATTAAAATGTTGGCATGAGATTGTTATGATTGGATTTACACGAAAGTCTAGTAGTGTGTGATCCTCAGTCATTTAGTGTGTGATCCTCAGTCATTTAGTGTGTGATCCTCAGTCATTTAGTGTGTGATCTTCAGTCATTTAGTGTGTGATCCTCAGCCATTTAGTGTGATCCTCAGTCATTTAGTGTGTGATCCTCAGTCATTTAGTGTGTGACCCTCAGTCATTTAGTGTGTGATCCTCAGTCATTTAGTGTGATCCTCAGTCATTTAGTGTGTGACCCTCAGTCATTTAGTGTGTGATCCTCAGTCATTTAGTGTGTGATCCTCAGTCATTTAGTGTGATCCTCAGTCATTTAGTGTGTGACCCTCAGTCATTTAGTGTGTGATCTTCAGTCATTTAGTGTGATCTTCAGTCATTTAGTGTGATCTTCAGTCATTTAGTGTGATCTTCAGTCATTTAGTGTGTAATCCTCAGCCATTTAGTGTGTGATCCTCAGTCATTTAGTGTGTGATCCTCAGTCATTTAGTGTGTGATCTTCAGTCATTTAGTGTGTGACCCTCAGTCATTTAGTGTGTGATCCTCAGTCATTTAGTGTGTGATCCTCAGTCATTTAGTGTGATCCTCAGTCATTTAGTGTGTGACCCTCAGTCATTTAGTGTGTGATCCTCAGTCATTTAGTGTGTGATCCTCAGTCATTTAGTGTGTAATCCTCAGTCATTTAGTGTGTGATCTTCAGTCATTTAGTGTGTGATCCTCAGTCATTTAGTGTGTGATCTTCAGTCATTTAGTGTGTGATCCTCAGTCATTTAGTGTGTGATCTTCAGTCATTTAGTGTGTGATCTTCAGTCATTTAGTGTGTGATCTTCAGTCATTTAGTGTGTGATCTTCAGTCATTTAGTGTGTGATCTTCAGTCATTTAGTGTGTGATCTTCAGTCATTTAGTGTGTGATCTTCAGTCATTTAGTGTGTGATCCTCAGTCATTTAGTGTGTGATCCTCAGTCATTTAGTGTGTGATCTTCAGTCATTTAGTGTGTGATCCTCAGTCATTTAGTGTGTGATCCTCAGTCATTTAGTGTGTGATCCTCAGTCATTTAGTGGGTGATCCTCAGTCATTTAGTGTGTGATCCTCAGTCATTTAGTGTGTGATCCTCAGTCATTTAGTGTGTGATCTTCAGTCATTTAGTGTGTGATCCTCAGTCATTTAGTGTGTGATCCTCAGTCATTTAGTGTGTGATCCTCAGTCATTTAGTGTGTGATCTTCAGTCATTTAGTGTGTGATCTTCAGTCATTTAGTGTGTGATCCTCAGTCATTTAGTTACAGCTTCTCAGTAACATCATAGTGACGGAGCAGGACTTGAATTTCGGCATGGGTTTACGGCTATTAATAATAATTCTACTCATTCCCGCAGGTTCCGCGCTTATAACGCGCTGTCAGATGTAATTACATTTAGTAATTATAACACGATGACAGATGACGCAATGTATCATTTGCACGTGCTTTTGAGTCTTGCTCATTTAAAGTGAAAGAACTCTCACGCTCTCTATTTTCTGTGAGCCCACAGATCGCAATAAACTGAGAGTGACCGCTTTTAAAGATTATTAAGGAGTTTGGAAATGTGATATTGATTTAATTAATTAAATTAGTTAAATAAACAAGAAGTTAATATTAAGTGATTAACGTTGTCTGAATATAACACTACTGCCTGATTTTGTGCCATTTCATCAAGGAAAATAGGTCATGATTACCCATTCATAGACACTTGCTTCATTCCTGAATGAATCAGCCGTTTGAACGAATCAATTGAATGAACGATTCAGTGATAAAATCAGTGACATACCGCCACCTGCTAGCGGTTTCAGTTTAATATTTAAAGTATAATTTCAGTTATTTAAATCATTTAATATTTCTATATTCAACATTTTATATTTAAAACATTAATCTCAACATGAATTTAATTGCACTCCTCTGAGCCTCATTAAACGTACCTACAAGCCACTTTTATGTTAAATTAGAAATTCTAAAAAGCTTAGAAATTTTAATTTTTGAATGTGACATAGATGACATACTTTATATTATAATTACAGGTATAATACATAATATTAGAAAAATGCCAAAGGTAAAAAGAAAATGCCCCTGTAAGTCACTCTGAGTCGTCAAATATCACCTCGTATTAGGAAGGTTAATTTTTGATCAGAATTTTTGATAATTGATCAGAAGGTGCTCCTACATTTTTTAAATTAGAAGGACAAGCGCTCCTAAAAAGAAAAGTAAGCATAGAGCCCTGTGTAACAGTATTTTAGATCCCTGCATGAGGTCTTAAAGAGACAGCAGCCTCAATAAACCTGCTGCTGTCTGTCATTACTGTCTATTTATACAGTGAAGACAATCCAGTGTTATTTTACAGTTGAATAGATTATTACAAATTTAATTTGTATCTTGTTTTTGTTTGTGTTATTGCTGTGCTATCGTGCTATTTGTGCTATTTATTATTTACTTGTCTTTTTTTAGTTATAATAAATTCAATTCTGAGTGCATGTGATTCTTGGGTGGGGAGGGGGCGTTGCCCATGTGAAATAGTCCTGCCACCACAGCTGGAAAAAATCCTAGAGAAACACTGTATATATATATATATATATATATATATATATATATATATATATATATATATATATATATATATATATGTGTGTGTGTATATATATATATAAATAATCAAAACCCTCTCGACTTCCCAATTACTCATGAAGAATTGACAAACAAACTCAAAAGCCAAAAATGTAAAAAGTCTTGTGGTCCTGACAGCATTCTGTGTGAGATGCTGAAACACAGCACACCTGAGCTTCAGACAGCTGTGCTCAAATTATTCAACCTTGTACTTAGTTCAGGCTGTTTTCCTGACATCTGGAGCCAAGGACTCATTACAAGAGTGGAGACAAATTGGACCCTAATAATTTCAGAGGCATTTGTGTGAGCAGTAATCTGGGGAAGTTATTTAGCAGTATTTTAAACCATAGAATGGTAAACTTCCTTAACGAGCACAGTGTCCTGAGTCCTAGTCAGATTGGCTTTCTTCCTAATTATAGAACTACTGATCACATTTACACCCTACACACCCTAATCAATAAACACGTAAAACAGACCAAAAATGGAAAAATATTTGCATGTTTTATCGATTTCAAAAAAGCATTCGATTCTATTTGGCACAACGGATTATATTATAAGCTTTTACAAAGTGGTGTAGGGGTAAAGTTGATGACATTATTAAATCAATGTATTCAAACAACAAATGTGCGATACGAATTGGCAACAAACATACAGAATTCTTCACCCAGAAGAGAGGAGTGCAGCAGGGCTGTAGCCTGAGTCCAACATCTACATTAATGAATTAGCGGTGCAGTTGAAACAGTCTACGGCCCCTGGACTCACTCTACAGGACAAGAACATCAAGTTCTTGCTGTACGCAGATGATCTGGTGCTGCTGTCATCCACCCCACAAGGACTACAGCAGCACCTAGACCTGCTGGAGAACTACTGCCAGAACTGGGCCCTGGCGGTAAACCTCAAAAAGACCAACATTATGGTCTTCCAGAAAAAGCCCAGATGTCAGGAACACAGATACCAGTTCAGTCTAGGCAGCACCGCTCTAGAACACACGATGCAGTACACTTACCTCGGCCTGATCATCACTGCATCGGGGAGTTTCAGTATGGCAGTGAATGCTCTCAAAGATAAAGCTCGAAGAGCTCTATATGCAAGAAAAAAATCCAAAATATTGAAATACCAATTCCAATTTGGTGTAAAATCTTTTGATAGTGTGATCCAGCCCATAGCGCTGTATGGAACTTCTTCCCGTCATCGCAGCGCGGAAGGTTATCTATCAGTGTGTGATGAGGGTACAGCGAACAGTGTTGCCTGGGTAGCGATCTCAAGTGTTCGTGGGGTATTTTGAAAATCCAGTCGCGGGAAAAATTACAGACCCGAGGGTTGCGTTTTTTTGGGCTACTTTTATAATCTACCGCGGCCGCCCAAAGTGTATATAGACAAATAAAAATTAAAATAGATCCTTTTACTAATGTTTATCATACTTGGAATGTACACCTGGCAACTTCAGAACGGAGAGACGCTTGTAACATCACAAACAACGTGAGTTTCAACCAGAACATACAACACAGCAGAAATAAACATGACAACAGCCACTATACATTATATAAGATAATAAACACACGATTACAATAGGATATGGTTTCTATGTGATTTTCTTGAGATGAATATGTAACTTACATCTGAAATGCTAATTTTGGCAGCGATATAAAAGACTATAAATAGCATATTTTAACAACAGTAAACGACCAAAGTCCACATGTGATCGCAAAAGGACATTATTACTAACACTCGATGGCGGTTTGAAGTGAGTTCTGAGTAAAAGTGTACTATTAATCTCATGAACTGTCTTATGAAGCATGATGCTAATATTAGCTCTAATGCACCTGCAGAACACGTCCGATTCTTCTTCATAATGCATTTTGTCATAATACTTCACGTAAGGACGCAAGAAAATGTTTTGTTGTATTTATTTAGAAATACTTTTGATAATAGTTGGGTAAATGTATCCTGGGATTGAAGTGATGTGGCTTGGTAAACGTTTTATTGCCAGTATAAAGACTGATAATGGCTGAATAAAAACAAAAGAATAATAAGGATTATGTCTCATACCTGGCGGAGGTGTGAAAGGTTATGTTTCCTTAAACTAGTTTGTCATGCATTTCTTTATTTCAACACATTTACAGGTAAATCCTAGTATTTTAAATTAATTAATTGATTAATCATGATTAACGCGATTAAATTTTTTAATCGATTGACAGCACTAATATATATATATATACAAACCCGATTCCAAAAAAGTTGGGACACTGTACAAATTGTGAATAAAAAAGGAATGCAATAATTTACAAATCTCATAAACTTATATTTTATTCACAATAGAATATAGATAACATATCAAATGTTGAAAGTGAGACATTTTGAAATGTCATGCCAAATATTGGCTCATTTTGGATTTCATGAGAGCTACACATTCCAAAAAAGTTGGGACAGGTAGCAATAAGAGGCCGGAAAAGTTAAATGTACATATAAGGAACAGCTGGAGGACCAATTGGCAACTTATTAGGTCAATTGGCAACATGATTGGGTATAAAAAGAGCCTCTCAGAGTGGCAGTGTCTCTCAGAAGTCAAGATGGGAAGAGGATCACCAATTCCCCCAATGCTGCGGCGAAAAATAGTGGAGCAATATCAGAAAGGAGTTTCTCAGAGAAAAATTGCAAAGAGTTTGAAGTTATCATCATCTACAGTGCATAATATCATCCAAAGATTCAGAGAATCTGGAACAATCTCTGTGCGTAAGGGTCAAGGCCTGAAAACCATACTGGATGCCCGTGATCTTCGGGCCCTTAGACGGCACTGCATCACATACAGGAATGCTACTGTAATGGAAATCACAACATGGGCTCAGGAATACTTCCAGAAAACATTGTCGGTGAACACAATCCACCGTGCCATTCGCCGTTGCCGGCTAAAACTCTATAGGTCAAAAAAGAAGCCATATCTAAACATGATCCAGAAGCGCAGGCGTTTTCTCTGGGTCAAGGCTCATTTAAAATGGACTGTGGCAAAGTGGAAAACTGTTCTGTGGTCAGACGAATCAAAATTTGAAGTTCTTTTTGGAAAACTGGGACGCCATGTCATCCGGACTAAAGAGGACATGGACAACCCAAGTTGTTATCAGCGCTCAGTTCAGAAGCCTGCATCTCTGATGGTATGGGGTTGCATGAGTGCGTGTGGCATGGGCAGCTTACACATCTGGAAAGGCACCATCAATGCTGAAAGGTATATCCAAGTTCTAGAACAACATATGCTCCCATCCAGACGTCGTCTCTTTCAGGGAAGACCTTGCATTTTCCAACATGACAATGCCAGACCACATACTGCATCAATTACAACATCATGACTGCGTAGAAGGATCCGGGTACTGAAATGGCCAGCCTGCAGTCCAGATCTTTCACCCATAGAAAACATTTGGCGCATCATAAAGAGGAAGATGCGACAAAGAAGACCTAAGACAGTTGATCAACTAGAAGCCTGTATTAGACAAGAATGGGACAACATTCCTATTCCTAAACTTGAGCAACTTGTCTCCTCAGTCCCCAGACGTTTGCAGACTGTTATAAAAAGAAGAGGGGATGCCACACAGTGGTAACCATGGCCTTGTCCCAACTTTTTTGAGATGTGTTGATGCCATGAAATTTAAAATCAACTTATTTTTCCCTTAAAATGATACATTTTCTCAGTTTAAACATTTGATATGTCATCTATGTTGTATTCTGAATAAAATATTGAAATTTGAAACTTGCATTGTGCATTGCATTGTTTTTATTCACAATTTGTACAGTGTCCCAACTTTTTTGGAATCGGGTTTGTATATATATATATATATATATATATATATATGAATGGAGTAACGTGGTGGATGCTCTTCAATTGCATCCAGGAGGGCTAAATTACAGTTTTGCACTACAGCACCACACTGGTCAAACCACATTATTGCATATATTATATATATGAGACATGAGAGAGCCGGTCCCTAAGAATATTTTCAAAGTGAAACCGGTTTGTGGTGTAAAAAAGGTAGGAGAACCCGGTTTTAACTAATTGCAAAGGCTAAATAATCAGTCAAATTCGACTGATTAATCAGTGAAATAATCAATGATTTGTTGATTAATCACTCTAATAATCATTAGATTAATCAATTATGAAAATAATCAATTGTTGCAGCCCTAGTACACATGTTTTTCTTTTTCCAAATGTACCAATTGATTCTCATTTATTCATTTTAGGCCTGATGAAAGTGAAAGAAGAAAGACAAGATCTGAATGAGGTGGAGGAGAAACATCATGATCAGAAAGATCATGTGACCGGAGAAAAATCAGTGAGCTGCAGCATTCAAATAACAGACGTCAAAAAGCCTTTCAGCTGCTCTCAGTGTGGAAACACTTACAAACATAAAGGAAGCCTTACGAAACACATGTTAATTCATAGTGAGGAAAAGCCTTTCAGCTGCTCTCAGTGCGGAAACACTTTCACGTGTAACAGAAGCCTTAGGGATCACATGTTAATTCATGCTGGAATAAAGCCTTTTTCCTGCTCTCAGTGTGGAAAGAGTTTTACCAGGAAAATGCATCTTAAGGATCATTTGCATATTCACTCTTCAGAAAAGCCTTTCAGCTGCTCTCAGTGTGTAAACACATTCACGTGTAACAAAAGCCTTAAGAGGCACATGTTAATTCATGCTGGGATAAAGCCTTTCAGGTGTTCTGAGTGTGGAAACACTTTCACGTGTAACAAAAGCCTTAAGGATCACATGTTAATTCATGCTGGAATAAAGCCTTTTTCCTGCTCTCAGTGTGGAAAGAGTTTTACCAGGAAAAGGCAACTTAAGGATCATTTGGTAACTCACTCCTCAGAAAAGCCTTTCAGCTGTTTTCAGTGCGGAAACACTTTCATGTTTAACAAAAGCCTTAAGGATCACATGTTAATTCATGCTGGAATAAAGCCTTTTTCCTGCTCTCAGTGTGGAAAGAGTTTTACCAGGAAAATGCAACTTAAGGATCATTTACATATTCACTCTTCAGAAAAGCCTTTCAGCTGCTCTCAGTGCGGAAACACTTTCACGTGTAAAAAAAGCCTTAAGAGGCACATGTTAATTCATGCTGGGATAAAGCCTTTCAGCTGCTCTCAGTGTGGAAAGAGTTTTACACAGAAAGGACACCTTAAGAATCATTTGGTAACTCACACTTCAGGAAAGCCTTTCAGCTGCTCTCAGTGTGGAAACACTTTCACGTGTAACAAAAGCCTTAAGAAGCACATGTTAATTCATGCTGGAATAAAGTCTTTCAGCTGCTCTCAGTGTGGAAAGACTTTTACACAGAAAGGAATCCTTATGAAACACATGAGAACTCATAGTGGGGAAAAGCCTTAGCTGTTTTCAGTGAGGAAACTCTTTCACGTGTAATGAAAACCTTAAGAATCACATGTTAATTCATACATTCACATTTATTCATTTAGCAGATGCTTTTATCCAAAGTGACTTACAATTGGGGAATACATCAAGCAGCTCATCTCAAAGAGGTAAAACAGACACAGAAAGTGCTCGTAAAATCAAATTTCATTGTTCAAACAAGTACAAGCTAGACAGGGAAAGATTAAAGAAAAGAGGAAAAGTTTTTTTTTTTTTTCTTAAATAGTGTTGAAAAAGATGAGTTTTCAGCCATCGCTTGAAAATAGTTAGGGAATCAGCATTCCTGATAGGGGTGGGAAGATCATTCTACCAGCCAGGAACAGTGAATGAAAATGTTCTGGAAAGTGATTTTGAGCCTCTCTGTGATGGTACCACGAGGCGTCGCTCACTAGCAGATCTCAGACTTCTGGAGGGGGTGTAGATACATAATAGTGAGTGGAAGTAGGCAGGTGCTGAGCCTGTGGCTGTTCTATATGCAAGCATCAATGTCTTGAACTTGATGCGAGCTGCAACCGGTAGCTAGTGCAAGGAGATAAAGAGAGATGTAGCATGGGCTCTTTTGGGCTCGTTGAAGACCAGTCGTGCCGCTGCATTCTGAATCATTTGTAGAGGTTTGATTGTGTTTGATAGAAGTCCAGCTAGAAGAGCATTGCAGTAGTCCAGCCTAGAAATGACAAGGGCCTGGATAAGAAGTTGTGCAGCATGCTCTGTTTGATGTTGTTTCACCTGTAAACGGTGGATTTGATCACCACATAAGAATTCACACTAAAGAGCTGCCTCACAAGAAAATTCATACACATGAAAAGCCTCACATCTTTCCTGTTCGTGACAGGAAATTTCTACGGGTTTTAAAAGTGTGGAAAATTGTGTGCGGTGTAGGGATGGATATTGTTATGGTTTTAAAGGGGTCATCGGATGCCCATTTTCCACAAGTTGATGTGATTCTTTAATGAAAAGTCTGTAACATAGTTTGGTTAAAGGGGTGGTTGACTAGTTTTTCTCTAGGCTTGATTGTGTTCATGCTTGTTTTTTTTAAAAACGCATTATTTTTCACATAATTTACCTTTATTCCACACCTCTCTGTCCCTTCTCTGACAAACGCCTCGATTTATTTCCTGGTTTTATGAAGCCCCTCCCTTGATGGGCTGAGATTGGTTAGCTGGCTCAGTGTGTTGTGATTGGCTAAACCGCCTCTAGAGCACATCTAAACGTCCCGTCCCTCTCCTCAGCGGCATGCGCTCCGGTTGAATTGTAAACAGTGGCGTTGTCTATAATGCTTATCAATTTGAGCCCGATTGAGACCCAGAGGATATTAGTGAAGAGGATCATGCAGAACCTGTGCAAGCATGGCTCTTAATGGTATGTTTGGTTGTTGTTGTCTCATACTTTTAAATACGCTGCTATTTGTAAGTGCTACTGCTTCTGTTTGCTTTTAATATACGGTTTTATCCTGATTAAAGCTTTAATACAGCACAGCAACCGCACGCGTGTCCATTTATAATGCTTCTCATTGCTGTGTGAAAATAAGTCTATAATTGGAACAGTTTGTTGGAGCTTATTTGACGATCTGAATGGGAGAGAGAGAGAGAGAGATGCAGAGCAGGGCGACACGAGTAACGGTATTAAGAACCGTTGCTTTAATGATTTTGAAACTTGTGAATCCATTAGAATCGTTAGAAGACAGAATCGCGATTCATATGAATAGATTTTTATGTGCACCCCTAGTTTTCTCTTGCAGCATGGCCTCGCCCCCTTTGCTGCGTGTTCCCGGGGATGTATCAAACCTGGGAAGTAACTCGTTGTAGTCCTTTACCTGTCGTTTTTGTAGGCATTAAACTGCCAGAATTTTAAGACACGATATCTCCGTTTGCATTGAACTTTCAGCGCCGCAACTCTGCAGATATTGTTTTTGTGCAAACAGCAACATTACACACTAACTAATGATAAAAAAGTGAAATAGCAATCAACCACCCCTTTAAAATTTCTCTGGTAGTGTAAAACAACACCGTTTTTACCCTGTCAAAAACAGCTCTATTCAGAGCAAGCCGTTTTGTTGCATGTTGCTTTAAATGCAAATGATCTCTGCTGACCCCGCCCCTCTCTTCCAATCTGCTCTCTGAGAGACATAAACTTTAGCCGCAGTCATCGTTAAACTTGCTAACTAGCACATTATTAAGAAAGGCCATTTGCAAAGATTCATTAAAAAACTTACTCACTTCTTCTCAAGAAGAGATCAAGATTTTTTTATTTGTCACATACACAATTATACCGTGTATAACCAGCAGTGAAATGTTTAGTCAGGTCTGCTCCATGGACAGTGCAATTATATGGAATACAAACTCAAAGAATATACATAAATGTAAAAAAATTAGAAAAAAAGTAGAAAATAAAAAATTTAAAGAATAGAATATAAAATAAAATAAAATGTGCAAAAAAAAAATAAGTGTGCAGGACAGTATCCTGTAGACTTAATAAATAATAATATAAGAAGGAATGTGCAAGAAGATGTGCAAACAGGTTGTACAGGGTATTTACATAGCAGCAATGCGAATGGTAGAACAATTATTAATAACTTACTGATTATTAGTGATTATTAAATGGAGTCATGTTGATGTTATGAGACCGAGTTTGACTTTAGGAGTTTAGGAGCATGATGGCCTGGGGGAAGAAGCTCCTCCTAAAACTCTCAGTTTTTGCCATCAGGCTATGGAAGCGCTTACCAGATGGTAGCAAAATGAAGAGACGGTTACCAGGGTGATTTGAGTCCTTGATGATTTTGACAGTTCTGCTTTTGCAGCGTTTGAGGTAGATGTCCTGCAGGGAGGGGAGAGAAGACCCTGAGATACGCTCAGCTAAGCGCACAACTTTCTGCAGGACTTTACAGTCCTGATTGGAGCTGTTTCCATACCACACTGAGATACACTGAGTCAAAACACTTTCTATGGTCCCTGTATAGAAAGTTTTCAGGATTGCTGGAGAGACCCTGAATTTCCTCAGCTGTCGCAGATGGTACAGTCTTTGCCTGGCTTTCTTGACCTATGTTTGAATGTGTGTAGTCCAAGTCAGGTCCTCTGGGATGTTTACACCGAGGTACTTGAAGCTGCTCACCCTCTCCACAGGGGTCTCCACAGGGTGCTCTCCACTGATCATAAGAGGAGTGTAGGGCCGCTGCTGACTCTTTCTGAAGTCCACAAACAGCTCTTTAGTTTTGCTCACATTCAGAGAGAGACAGTTGTCCTGGCAACATGATGCAAGTCTCTCTACCTCGTCCAAGTAAGTATGCGGTCTCATCATTGTTGGAAATGAGGCCCAGAACCACAGTATAATCAGCGAATATGATTATAGATGTCGAGCTGTCAGAGGACATGCAGTCGTGTGTATAGAGAGAGTAGAGCAGGGGACTCAGGACACAGCCCTGTGGGGCTCCTACGTTCAGGGACAGATCCGGCTTCTGGAGGTGAAGCTGGATCTGTGTGACGTCACACAGACGGGCATCTGAGATCGGCTCTATTTGAGAAGGGGGAAATGATTTAACGAGATTAAAAAAAACACTGGGTGGATCTTTATCATTATAGGGTGGTTGTGTACACACACTGCCAACACACATTTCAGTTCAAACAGCTTGTAAAAGTGCATCCGATGACCCCTTTAAAGGTATTACTGCTCTTACTGTTACTGCTGATCCATTTGGTATTTTTATCGGTTGTTTTTGTTATTTAAAAACAAAATCCTTTGAGTCCCTTTGGCTCAATTCTCAGGATGTGAACTTTTTCTCTCGAAACTATAAAACTATGAAATATGTTCAAGCTCTCTGAACAATTATTTTCTTGTTCTGTTTACATGTAACACACTGCTACACAAATAAATGTACTGTATACATTCAAATGTGCATATTCTTTTTCTGTGTATGATAATATAAACTTTTCCCAGTAAATTTTTACCTACCATTGAAATCAACCTGTGAACATCCATGTTGGGCCCAAATTAGTTGCACCTAGGGCCCGGTCAATTTTGTCCCATAAAAGAACACATCATCTTCTGAGAATCTTTTATTAATTGTTCAAAAAACATGCTGAAAACAATTAATCAAACACATCAGGGTTATGTTTAGTAGTATCAAGGCAATCCCATCAATAACTCGTTACAGAATAAGAAGACAGGGCTGGATCTTCCTGTTGTGTGGCCATCCCTTCAGTATTTGCATTCAAAGCAAACTCAGCTCAGGACAGGATTCAGAAGCTGTTGTGAAGTCCTCCATGTACAGAGTTGGTTGGTTGTGAACATTGCGGCCTCTCTACCGGATGAGCTGAATACCTTTTATGCTCGTTTCGAGGCTCATAACACCGCAAAGCATGCGCTTACCAAAGCATGCGCTTACCAACTAGCCAGGGTTTTTACAGACATCTTCAATCTGTCCCTCTCTCTGTCTGTGGTTCCCTCGTGCTTCAAAGAATCCACCATTGTGCCCATACCTAAGAAAAATAAAATCACATGCTTGAATGACTGGAGGCCCGTTGCTCTGACACCCATCTTCAGCAAGTGTTTTGAGAAGCTCATCAGAGACCACATCTGCTCTGTGCTGCCTGCCTCACTGGACCCACTACAATTTGCATACCGAAGAAACCGTTCCACAGACGATGCTATTGCCTTCACCCTGCACACTGATCTCTCCCACCTGGAAAATAAGAACACCTATGTGAGGATGCTGTTCGTGGATTATAGTTCAGCATTTAACACCATAGTGCCTGGCACACTGGTTGAGAAGCTCCAGACTCTGGGACTGAACAGATCTCTGTGCAGCTGGATCCTGGACTTCCTGACAGGCAGAAGTCAGGTGGTCAGAATGGGCAACAGCACCTCATCTCCCCTGATCCTCAACACTGGTGCTCCGCAGGGCTGCGTTCTCAGCCCACTCCTGTACTCCCTGTACACACACGACTGTACAGCTACACACAGCTCCAACGTCATCGTCAAATTTGCCGATGACACAACAGTGATAGGCCTGATCACCGACAACGATGAGACGGCCTACAGAGAGGAGGTGAGTACCCTGACTAAATGGTGCCAGGAGAACCACCTCTCACTCAACATCGACAAGACCAAGGAGCTGGTGGTGGATTTCAGGAGACAGAGCAGAGAACACACACCCATCTCCATCGTCAAGACACCTGTGGAGCGGGTAAACAGCTTTAAGTTCCTCTGCGTTCACATCACCGAGGATCTCACATGGTCTGCTCACACAGACGCAGTGCTGAAGAAGGCACATCAGCGCCTCTTCTTCCTGAGATGGCTGAGGAAGTTTGTAATGATCCCCAGCATCCTCAGATCCTTCTACACCTGCACTGTGGAGAGCATCCTGACCGGCTGCATCACCGCCTGGTTTGGAAACAGCACCGCTGGCAACCGCAAAGCTCTGAAAAGGGTCGTGCGAACTGCCCGCCACATTGTTGGAGGTGAGCTTCCCTCCCTCCAGGACATCTACACCAGGCGGTGTATAAGGAAAGCCAGGAGGATCATCAAGGACTCCAGCCATCCATCCCACAGACTGCTCTCTCTGCTGCCCTCAGGGAGACGTCTCCACAGCATCCGATCCCGCACTAGCCGACTGAGGGACAGCTTTTTCCCTCAGGCTATCAGGCTAATGAATAGTCAGAACTAATTCACCCTACATCACACTCCCACTCACACAACATGCCATGCACTGCACTTTAACACCGTTCTACTGGACTACACGCACACTGCAATAATACAACCTATCTGCTATCACTGGATACCATACAATGCACATCCACGACATTGCATATGTATAATCTGTTGCACCTTCACATATTACTATGTATAGATGTGTACATAATGTAGAATGTGTACATGCGGTGTATTGGTAACCAAGTATGTCTTTATAGTACACTGTGTGTATTGAGTATGTGTATGTGTATTTTGCATATTGTCTTCTGTACAGTCTGTAAATATGTACTGTCTATATGTGAATTGTTTTGTTTTTTTGCACTGTCTGGAGCACGCTCTCAAGAATTTCACTCACCAAGGCTGTGGTGATGTGACAATAAAAGTGATTTGATTTGATTTACAAAACCCAAAATCGTTATCTCTTGAATGTTATTAATTTCTTATTAATATCTTAATAAAATTGAGATTGACCGGGCACATCGCGTGTATGACAGAAGGAAAAACTCCGATCGGCCACGTACTCCCATCTTCCGTGTACTAAGATGGCATGACAGATCGGAGATCCTGAAAGGTGCTCGGCAGGCTTATCCGGTGAAATGCGCACAGGACAATGTCACGCTACTATTTTTCCCAACTTTAGTCAAGCCACAACCATCAGGAGGAAGGCCTTTAATCCGGTTTTAAAGATGATGACTTCACTTGGTCTCCAGCCCTTCCTCACCTATCCGGCGGTAATTAAACTACGGCACAAAGGGGAGCAGAGGATGTTCGACTCTCCTCAAAAAGCGGAGGATTTTATCAGCTCCCTGTCTCCGCAGAAGACGTATGCCACGGCTCTACGGGAAGGCAACAGGAAAACAGCGGCCACTATCTCTCCGGCCTGGCGGGAGGGGCTTGATGGCCGGGATGGAGGCGGTCCTAGCTGCCCAGGAGGGGATGATGGCAGGATGGACAGGGATGGTTGCTGAACCTGTTTTTTGCTTTTTCTTCTCTCCTACTGGGATATTGTCCCTATCTATCCGGTACAACGATCTCTTTGCTGGTAAGACTAACACCCTTTTTTCTTTTTTTGGAGGGGACTAATGGAGAGAAGGCTTCATTTAGTGATGGGAAGTTCGGATCATTTTACTGACTCGGACCTTTGAGTCTCATTCAGCAAAATTAACGAATCTTTTTTCAAGTCATTTCATTCATTTTAGCAAAATATAATTAAAATGTTACGTGCTACTTCCCTAACACATCTACTACTTGTGCAAACGTTGAACACACTACAAACAATACAACACTATAATGGTTTAAGAAACAGAAAAAAATAATTCATTGTTTACCTGGGTCTTTAGTCTATGATTAGCTCAACTCACCTCTTATCTGACAAGATCGGGTTTGAGTCGTTCGTTCATCACGTGACCAGAGGTGGGTAGTAACGAGTTACATTTACTTCGTTACATTTACTTGAGTAAATTTTTTGGGTAACTAATACTTTTAGAGTATATTTTAAAATGGGTACTTTTACTCTTACTCAAGTATATTTTTAGAGAAAAAACGGTACTTTTACTTTGTTACTGTGGGCGACTCTCCTCTCGTTACTTTTATCTTAATGAAATACAAGTTAAAAATGCTTCAGTTTATTCCAAACGCGTCATCTACTTTTCTCTGGGCAATGAACGATGCCCATTCGCGAATGATTCATTCTTTTGAGTCGATTCTGTTTAAAGGCTTTATCAAACCAGTTGGCAAACAAGTGAATCGGTTCGCGAATCAGTTTGAATGATTCGTTCAGTTCCCTGCCGCATGCGCTGAGTCGTCTGAAGCGGTTCTCACTCAGATAACATCAAGAGCGATGAAGACGTGGCTTTGGATCTACAGTCAGTTGAAAGCAAATCTGCAAAGGATATTGTTTGCTTGAGCTATATGAAGATATTTTATTAGATGAACACCGCGTGTGCTGTCTACTGTACAGTTATAGGCCACGATACCACTATGACATTACCAGTTTGTTGTACATGTACCTTATACATTAAATACAATGTATAATTTATACATTAAGCTGTCACAGAGTATAAAATGAACACCCGCCAAACCCGCGTTAACTCTGTGCAGCGGCGCGCGACCTGTTCTAGACACAGTTAATATTCATATTTTTACAATATTTACACTTGCAAAAATATAGGCTACATTTGTTTACATTTTGCAGAACAGAAGATCCGTCAATGTGCATTTGTTTCATTATGTTCAGATGTCGGTAGCAGTCATGTGAGGAGTTTTCAGAGGTTTCAGTGTCAGAGGTTATAGAATAATACATAATTAATTTACTTTAAAATATAATTTAATTCAGTGATGCAAATCAGAATTTTCATCAGCTGTTACTCCAGTTTTCGGAGTCATATGATCATATGATCCTTCTGAAATCATTCTAATATATTGATTTATTACCAGTGTTGGAAACCGTTTTGCTGCTTAATATTTTTTGGAACCTGTGACATTTTGTTCAGGATTCTTTGATGAATAGAAAGCTAAAAAGAACAGCATTGATAATAAATTAACATATTGGAATGATTTCTGAAGGATTATGTGACACTGAAGACAATTAATATTCATATTTTTACAATATTTACGCTTGCAAAAATATAGGCTACATTTGTTTACATTTTGCTTTTCACTTCACGAGACTGATGAAAATTCTGATTTGCATCACTGAAATAAATTACATTAAAAAATCTTTTGAACGGCTGTGTGTGTGTATTTGTGTGTGTGTGTATATATATATATATATATATATATATATATATATATATATATATATATATATATACACACACACATTACATAAATGTAATCTATATATCTAAATAAAAATAGACTATATTCAGGATATGATCCAAAGTAACTAGTAACTAACTACTTGAGTAGTTTTTTTATCCGATACTTTTTTACTCTTACTCAAGTAACTATTCAGCCGATTACTTTTACTTTTACTTGAGTAAATATTTCTATAAGTACTTTTATTTTTACTTGAGAACAGTTTTTGAGTACTCTACCTACCTCTGCACGTGACAGCCTGATTAGTTCATCTCGAGTCTTCGGGTTTGAGTCGTTCGTTCATCACGTGACAGCCCCATACGCGTATCCTATGCAGTTTGAGCCGGAAAGAGAATTGATTAGTTCACCTCCCGAGTCTTCGGGTTTGAGTCATTCGTTCATCACGTGACAGCCTCATAAGCTAAACATATGAGAGCCGGAAAGAGAATTGATTAGTTCACCTCCCGAGTCTTCGGGTTTGAGTCGTTCGTTCATCACGTGACAGCCTCATAAGCTAAACCTATACAGTTAGAGCCGGAAAGAGAATTGATTAGTTCATCTGGAGTCTTTCGAGTCATTCGTTCTTTTGTCACGTGACAGCATTGGATAGAGAAATTAGTTAATTTACAACCTTCCTTACAAACGGCTGCATAGTTATTATTATTATTCAGGGGTGCAAACTTGTCACCTTTCGGCGAGATTCGCTGTTTTCACCTTGAAATAGGTCATTCACGTGAATCGTGTAGATCTGTAAAAAAAAATATTTGAGGAGAGGAGGAGGGGGGGGGGCGTCGTCGGATCTGCGAGTCATCTGTGTCACGTCACCTGCAGCGTCTTTTCCCCCTGTTGGCAATGGCAGGAATGGACCCGCCCTACTCTGTCTCTGATTGGCTTACCTTGGGGTCGAGCTGTCCGCTCGACCACCAGTGCGGGCTGTCTCCTATTTTCTTTATGACCTCGAAAAGAACTAAAAATACTCTTGTCAGTTTTGATTGTACAGATAACAATAAGGTATCATTTGAAACTGCAAAGGGTCTCCTTTTATTTCTGTATAGTCATAATAACAACGAAATAATGTGCTTTTCTAAAATTAATAAAATAAACGGGGTGCGTTCTCTGCCGGCTCTGTCACCTTTCTTCACAGACACGTAAATAAAACAACCTGAATCTCCACGAATACTCACCTCAAATACATGAGAAATGTATGTATAGAAAGCTTAAAATGTCTACTTTTAAATGAAGTAAGTTACGTCCAAAACAAATATTCTATATTAAAGTAATCCGTATGAAACTGATGCGATGTCCAGTCTTCCCGTCTCAACTCATTATATCTAATACGGTCACGCCCACGCGCCGTTCGTGCCTTTCAGATTCAAACATCCACGTGAGGCGCGCGCGAATGTAAACGCCCACATCGCCTCCGCGTAAACAAACAAGTTAATCCAGGCTACTTTCTGTTTCTGGAAGAAGATCTGCTGAGAGAAATAACCCAGAATTTCAAAATGTGTGTTTGTTTGTTTGTTTTTTCCTTCAGAGCACATAAACAATATACACTATGAAAATGCCAGGTTTTGTAATGTTTTTGTAAAGAATTCTCTTCTTCATTACTCCAGTCTTAGGCCTACTCCAAGTGTAACAATATACACTATACCATTCAAAAGCTTGTAGTCAGCATATAGAAATTAAAACTCTTTAGCACACAAGTTATGATAAAGACATTTATCATGTTACAAACTATGCTGTTCTTCTGAACTTTCTATTCAAGAAAAAAAAAAAAAACTTCTCAGCTCTTTTCAACAGAATAATAATAATAAATGTTTTTGAGCAGCAAATCAGAATATTATAATGATTTCTGAAGGATCATGTGACTGGAGTAATGATGCTAAAAAGTCAGCTTTGAAAGTCAGCTTTGATTGTTCCTAATAAACTGTTTAACTGCCCTCGCAAGTGAATCTCAAGTTATTTTGTGTGATAGCTAAATATATTCTAAATAAACTACAAACAAAAAATATATAAATTAATCAATAAAATGATTAATTTACTTAACGTGTTATAATTGATTTACAGTACTTTTTTTGCTGTCTTCTAACTGTTTGCACTTGAATAAATAAAGAAAACTTGCACTTAACCTTTTCACAGGCATTTTGTTTTCATAGTTAGACATACTGTATATCGGGATGTATCATTATGATTGTCTAGCAATATATTGATTATCGCAGAATCGCTGTATCGTGATTATATTGTATCGTGAGGTACCCTGCAATTCCCACCCATGTGTATATGTGTATATATATATATATATATATATATATATATGGGGGGGGTGGAGTTTAGTTTGTCACCTTTTTCACCCCTGATGAGTTTGCACCCCTGATTATTATTATTATTATTATTATTATTTACTCTTACAGTTACGTGATGCGTTTCTGATCTCAAATTGTAGCTTTTTATTTCTTACAGTTTATAAATGTGTGAATTTTCATAACACTGAATGTGGTAACAAAGGTAATACACTAAAGAGTTGGTTATTATTATCATTATTAAGTCTTTTTCCCTCAGACTGCATAGGTTTAGCTTATGAAGCTGTCACGTGATGAACGAACGACTCGAAAAACCCGAAGACTCGAAACAGGTGAATTAATTCAGTACAGAACCTATAGGATGTTGCGCATGCGCGACTGAACGAATCACTCCCCGAGACGACTCGTTCTTCCCGAGTCACATTAAAGATTCGTTCAAAACCGACCCATCACTAGTTTCTTTACAAATTTTTTTTTGGCTGTGTGAGCATTTCGGGGGACATGTCTTGCGTTGAAGTAGATCGGTCACGTACCATCACTATTTTTTGTTGCTCAATCAGACCTACGTTCTCGGTAATGTGCGGTCTGAGTTATTTCTTGTTTATGGTTGTCGGTTTTTCATGTTTCTATGTTGTTTTTATTTTTTACAACAGACATTTATACTTTTATTTATTTTACCCTATTTCTAAAAGGATTTTTCACCTAGGAGGTTTGGTATCTAAAATGCACATCAGCGTTTACATGTTACTTACAGAATGGAAGTGCATCTGCTTTTCTTCATTTACTGAATACTAGGGCTGCACGATATATCGTTTCAGCATCGATATCGCGATGTGCGCATCCGCAATAGTCACATCGCAGGATGTGCGATGTTTAGTAGGCCTATACTTTTCGTTATATATATATATATTGTTTTCTTTGCTCACACACAGACACTGCATCTACACCAGACGCGACAGCTGTACAGAGATATCCATTTTTAAATAAATTTAGTAGCAGAGCTACTGCAAGATTTCAGTGCTGGAAATCCATTTATCCTTTGCTGAAACTTCCACGTTGTCGAGGAGAGCGCTGATCAAGGTTGCTTAGCAACGGCAGAAGCCACGAACGCGCAAGCTCCGGAGTGCTTAGGAAAGAAGGAGAAAGCAGCGCGGCTGGCATTTTCCCCGTGTTTTTAGCCACAACATGTGAACGGCCCATGGCCCCAAAGTCTGTCTACACTGGACGCGACAATGCTACTGTTACAAATCATTTGAACTTTTGTGTCAGTACGTCATAAATAGAGCGAGGCATCAGTTAGAGCGGGGATTTAGACCAGGATTAGAGCGGGAATTTGTCGTGCCGCGCAAGCATCCAGTGTAGACAGACAGCATCACTGATTATGGGTTCTACAGTATTTTGTGGCGTCTCGCGTGTCAGGTGTAGACAAGGTAAGAGCCACGCAGATGCTATGGTTGTAATTTGTTTATTTTCTATGCTGATTTACTCGCCTATAAAATCACCCCAATCATTGATTATTTTTTTTTTTTACAAATAGAGATTAAAATCATCTGGTGATTATTTTTATTTTTTTCATATCGCAATATATATTGCAGAAAAACTAAATATCGCAATGTGAGTTTTTTCCAATATCGTGCAGCCCTACTGAATACAATCTTGGGATTATGAATATTCAATGCATACTCTAAATATTTTATCACTGAATGTGAATGGTTTAAATTCTGCTGTTAAACGAACCCGTGTGTTAGAATATTTACACTGTTAATCGATTTCCTGTGCGCTAATACAAGAGACACATTTAAAACAATCTGACGTGGCACGTTTCCAGAATTAGTTTTAATAAATTAGCAGCCTTTTCCTGCGCTCTCAATAAAACTAAGGTGGTGCTTATCCTTGTTAACCGGAAGTTAAATTTAACAATTGAACACCTTGGTAGTGATAAGAAGGGTAGTTTTTTTTTCATCCGATGTAAAATATATAATAATAGGTTAGCATTGGTCTCTATTTATGGCCCGAATGAGACATTCCTTACACAGATTTCCAAAACTCTACTTGAGCAGATTGATTGCCCTCTAGTGGTGGGTGGTGATTTTAATGCTGTCGTAAATCCTGCTTTAGATAAATCTCAATCTGATAAAACAGCCAATCCATCCTCTAAATTACTGAATAAATTTATCACTGAGCTCAATTTAATCGATCTTTGGAGAATTCAGAACACTAAATCTAAGGACTTCACTTTTTTTCTAATAGACATAAGACTTTTTCTAGGATAGACTACATATTTCTTTTTTGGAATGTGTTGCAGGTCTGAATGACAGGAAAGGATGTATATTTACAAATGACATGAAGTTGACCAGACAAAACATGAAATATTTTGTGTTCATATTGTCTGCAATGAAATACAAGTCAAAGTAAATTTAGAAATCACTACTTTCTTTTTTTTATTTGCGTTTTCCATACTGTCCCAACTTTTTCTGATTTGGGGTTGTATATATATACAGTATATATATATAGAGAGAGAGAGAAGTGGTGGTGGTGGTGGGCCGCCTGGACCAAAAAATGCCAGGGCCGACTTTTTGTCCCAGTCCAGCCCTGGTGGTGCTGAAATTCTGCTTCAGTCATAAAAACTATAAACTTTGCTATGCTATTGTCTCTCATATAATCGGTTTCAGGTTATTTTAGTGTGACTCCCAAATTAGTGGAGACACAGCCTGAGTCGAATATTAATATTTTATATTATGTCTACTTTGAAAACTGGGCTGGTCAGATGCAAGGACTCTTTTGGAGTCGACTCCTTATCACTACTGCGCACGTGCTTCCACAAATTATCATATCGCACGTGGAAGACATCGCTGCGGGAAAACTGAGGTACGTAGCCTGATTCATTGTCATTAATATGTGTGGTGGTCAGCCAAATATATATTTGATTTTATATAAAGTAAATTGAACAGGTAAATTATTACCTTCATTTTGATGAATAAGTGTTTCTGTGGTTTAATGAAGTCGCGGTAACAGCTGATTTTGTGGTTCATCAACAGTTCTCGGTCACTTAGCCTAATTGTTAATGTTAAAACAAGAGTTTCCATTTATAAAATGCTCTTGTGTGTATGAAGCAACATTTTACACTCTTTAAACGGCATGTATCTGCTGGTAGGCATATGCATATATACACTGAACAAAATTATAAATGCAACACTTTTGTTTTTGCCCCCATTTTTCATGAGCTGAACTCAAAGATCTAAGACTTTTTCTATGTACACAAAAAGCCTATTTCTCTCAAATATTGTACACAAATTTGTCTAAATCTGTGATAGTGAGCACTTCTCCTTTGCTGAGATAATCCATCCACCTCACAGGTGTGGCATATCAAGATGCTGATTAGACAGCAGAACCATCACTTCTACCACAAAAGACTGCTTTGTAAGTAATCTTCCTGATTTATCTCAATTCCTCAGCATATCCAACAGCTCAGAACAACTTGATGATGTAACAGAAACTATGAACTCTCTCTTTTCTAGCACTTTAGATACAATTGATCCTTTACACTTAAGGAAGATTAAGGAAAAGAGTCCAACACCGTGGTATAATGAGCACACTCGCACTCTAAAGAGAGCAGCCCGGAAAATGGAGCGCAGCTGGAGGAAAACAAAACTAGAGGTATTTCGTTTAGCTTGGCGGGAAAGTACCCTATCCTACAGAAAACCTTTAAAAACTGCTAGATCTGATTACTTTTCGCCTCTTTTAGAACAAAACAAACATAACCCCAGGTATTTATTCAATACAGTGGCAAAATTAACAAAAAATAAAGCATCAACAGGTGTTGACATTTCCCAACAGCACAGCAGTAATGACTTTATGAACTATTTTACTTCAAAGATTGATACTATTAGAGATCAAATTGTAACCATGCAGCCGTCAGCTATATCATCACATCAAATAGTGTACTATAGATCCCCTGAGGAACAATTCCACTCATTCTCTACTATAGGAGAGGAAGAATTGTATAAACTTGTTAAATCATCTAAACCAACATCATGTATGTTAGACCCTATTCCATCTAAACTACTAAAAGAGGTGCTTCCAGAAGTCATAGATCCTCTTTTGGCTATTATTAATTTGTCATTGTCATTAGGATATGTCCCCAAAAACTTTAAATTGGCGGTTATTAAGCCTCTCATTAAAAAACCACAACTTGACCCCAAAGATCTAGTTAATTACAGACCGATCTCGAACCTCCCTTTTCTGTCAAAGATATTAGAAAAGATTGTATCCTCACAATTATATTCCTTCTTAGAGAAAAATTATATCTGTGAGGATTTCCAGTCAGGATTTAGACCGTATCATAGTACTGAGACTGCTCTCATTAGAGTTACAAATGACCTGCTCTTATCATCTGATCGTGGTTGTATCTCTCTATTAGTTCTACTGGATCTTAGCGCTGCGTTCGACACTATCGATCACAACATTCTTTTGAATAGACTAGAAAACTTTGTTGGCATTAGTGGAAGTGCATTAGCATGGTTCAAATCGTACTTATCTGACCGCCATCAATTCGTAGCAGTGAATGAAGAGGTATCATATCGATCACAAGTGCAGTATGCAGTTCCTCAAGGCTCAGTACTAGGGCCGTTACTTTTCACGCTTTATATGTTACCCTTGGGAAATATCATTAGGAAACACGGGGTTAGCTTTCACTGTTATGCTGATGATACTCAGCTCTATATCTCTTCACGGCCTGGTGAAACACACCAAATTGAGAAATTTATGGAAAGCATAGTCGATATAAAAGACTGGATGACGAGTAATTTCTTACTGCTAAATTCTGAAAAAACAGAGGTCTTAATTATCGGACCTAAAACCCCCACAAGTAATAACCTAGAACACTGTCTAACACTTGATGGCTGCTCTGTAAATTCTTCGTCATCAGTCAGGAACCTAGGTGTGCTATTTAATAGTAATCTCTCCTTTGACAGCCACGTTTCTAGCATTTGTAGAACTGCATTTTTTCATCTTAAAAATATATCTAAACTGAGACCTATGCTCTCAATGTCAAATGCAGAAATATTAATTCATGCGTTTATGACCTCAAGGTTAGATTATTGTAATGCTTTATTGGGTGGTTGTTCTGCACGCTTAATAAACAAATTACAGATGGTTCAAAATGCAGCAGCTAGAGTTCTTACTAGAACCAGGAAGTATGAGCACATTAGCCCGGTTCTGTCAACACTGCACTGGCTCCCTACTAAACATCGTATAGATTTTAAAATCTTGTTAATTACTTATAAAGCCCTGAATGGTTTAGCTCCTCAGTACTTGAGCGAGCTCTTATCTCATTATAGTCCTTCACGTCCACTGCGTTCTCAAAACTCTGGCCGTTTGATAATACCTAGAATATCAAAATCAACTGCGGGCGGCAGATCTTTTTCCTATTTAGCGCCCAAACTCTGGAACAATCTACCAAACACTGTTCGGGAGGCAGACACACTCTGTCAGTTTAAATCTAGAGTAAAGACCCACCTCTTTAACCTGGCGTACACATAACACACTAATACACTTCTATTGTTCAAATCCGTTAAAGGATTGTTAGGCTGCATTAATTAGATCAACCGGAACCGGTAACACTTCCCATAACACATGATGTACTTGTTACATCGTAAAAATATGGACATCTACGCTAATATTAGTCTGTTTCTTTCTTATTCTGTTTCTCAGTCCGTGTCTGGATCAGATGGTGGATTGGCGCCGGGAGATGATGACTGCGGCCCAGATTGTCGGCGGAGGCCAGACCCCTGGATGAGCCCCGGGGACATAATCCCAGTGAAGACTTAAAATACAATAAAACTAAAAATAAAACAAATAAATAAAAATATAATAAAATACCTAACTACATAATACTATTATTGTTAGAAATTGCAACAATATTAAAATAGAAATATAATACATTTAAAGTTTTAATTAAAACAATAAATAAACAATAATATCCTGGCCAGAGGAGAACTGGCCCCCGACTGAGCCTGGTTTCTCCCAAGGTTTTTTTTTCTCCACTCTGTCACAGAGGGAGTTTTGGTTCCTTGCCGCTGTCGCCTCTGGCTTGCTCAGTTGGGGACACTTAATTTCTAGCGATTATCGTCAATTTAATTTCATAGATATTATTTATACTAAACTTAGCTAGACAATGACATCTTTGAATTCAATAATGAAATGCCTTTAACTGAAAATTGAGTGTTTAATCTTATTATTATACATTACTGACACTCTATCCTCCAACTTGATACTGTTAAGTGCTTTGACACAATCTGTATTGTTAAAAGCGCTATATAAATAAAGGTGACTTGACTTGACTTGACTCTGATGTTCACGCCAATCACACAAAACCTCAAAGGATGAAACTGTAATATGATTTATGATTGTGTGGAGTGTGTTTCTATCTGTAAGGGAATTTAGACAGTTTAGTCTTTCTTTTCTACTACTGAGACATTTCTACTTTTAATGTAGACTATAAAATAAATATTTTTTATTTTATAATTTTTGCACCATGTTTCAATGACATTTTCAGATATTTTTGCTTTAATCTTTTTATTGGTATTTAACGCAACAATGCATTCAATGAAAAATAAGAAGTCAGATATGTTTAATGTTAAATAAAAGCAGAAGTATGCAGACACATTGTTTTATTCTCTGTTTCATCTCTGTACAATATTTAATTACTGTATGTCTTGAAGAAAAATATGTATCTATTTATTTTGCCAAAAAAAGAAAAAAACAGCCATAATCTATAAAACATTAAATGTTCAGAATGTGTTTTTTCATTGCAGCGTTAGAACATGAAAAGAAGAGAAATATGAAAAGAAATTAATCTCAAATGGAAATTGGGGTTTTTGTAGTGTTTTGTAGTTTGAAAGACAATAAGCATATGTGAATTTATAATGTTACTAGTCAAACAAAAATATATATTTTTTGAACACCCTATACAATATGTGAAATGAAAATGTGTCTTATGGAGCTTATATTATATTAGAGAGAACATTTACTTGTTGACAATATAGAACAGTGTCTTATTAATAGGATTTAACAGACGTTTAAACATTATGAACCTTAATATTAATAACTTGAACATCAAACAAAGCAGAACAATGTGTTAAGGTAAGAAGTAAACAGCAATTTGTTGTGATGTTGTCTAATATGTGTAGGTAGGAGTTGGAGCAGATGAGGTTGCAGGTGTTGCATGTTTTGGGCTTTTTGTCGGGTGTTGTTTTTTCTGTTCAGGTTGGGATCTGAACTGCAGTGAGGGTTCTGGCAGATGTGCATATGTTGAATAAGTGGATGTTTGTCACGTGTCAGGCGAGGTCTTTTGCATTGACTGTGTGTAGTTGTGTAGAAGAGGTAGGATGCTCAGGAAGATATTTTATATGAAAATTTGGGGTGAAGTTATATCCCTGTCATCAAAATGTGTCTGGAACTGTTCCATTGCTGCAGGAAACACAGTTTGAGTCAGAATTTAGTAGTTAAATAATGTAGATTAGTAATATGAGTGTGACTAACCTTTAAATGGTCATGTTGAACTTTGAAATAAAACTGTCAAGTATTCCAAAAGGAGGGGAACAAAGTGAGTGTCTAGGTAAGTGCTGAATAGCCACTAACTGTCAAATAGTGTTGCTGTCGTCTAAAAGCATATCTTCATCAGTTGGAGGTGGAGCAGATGCGGTTGCATGTTTTGTTTTTTTGGTAGGTGTAGAACAGTGTAACATGGTGGGTCATGACAACAGAGTTGGGGATCCAAATGCAAGGCTTTATTCACAAACGTGGTCAAAACAGGCAGGGTCGAACACCAGCAAACAGTATACTCCAAGGCAGAGGCAAAAGAGTAATCCTCAAACAGGCAATGGTCAGGACAGGCAGCAATCAATCAACAAACAAGGAAACAGTCCAAGGATCAAAACACAGGTAAACTAGGGAACACGGAAAGGGTAAATAGGAACAAGGAATGGCTATTCAATAATCAGCGAACTTGGGTGACTGAGAGTATCTTTTATACTACAAACCCGATTCCAAAAAAGTTGGGACACTGTACAAATTGTGAATAAAAAAGGAATGCAATAATTTACAAATCTCATAAACTTATATTTTATTCACAATAGAATATAGATAACATATCAAATGTTGAAAGTGAGACATTTTGAAATGTCATGCCAAATATTGGCTCATTTTGGATTTCATGAGAGCTACACATTCTAAAAAATTGGGACAGGTAGCAATAAGAGGCCGGAAAAGTTAAATGTACATATAAGGAACAGCTGGAGGACCAATTTGCAACTTATTAGGTCAATTGGCAACATGATTGGGTATAAAAAGAGCCTCTCAGAGTGGCAGTGTCTCTCAGAAGTCAAGATGGGAAGAGGATCACCAATTCCCCCAATGCTGCGGCGAAAAATAGTGGAGCAATATCAGAAAGGAGTTTCTCAGAGAAAAATTGCAAAGAGTTTGAAGTTATCATCATCTACAGTGCATAATATCATCCAAAGATTCAGAGAATCTGGAGCAATCTCTGCGTAAGGGTCAAGGCCGGAAAACCATACTGGATGCCCGTGATCTTCGGGCCCTTAGACGGCACTGCATCACATACAGGAATGCTACTGTAATGGAAATCACAACATGGGCTCAGGAATACTTCCAGAAAACATTGTCGGTGAACACAATCCACCGTGCCATTCGCCGTTGCTGGCTAAAACTCTATAGGTCAAAAAAGAAGCCATATCTAAACATGATCCAGAAGCGCAGGCGTTTTCTCTGCGTTTTCTCTCATTTAAAATGGACTGTGGCAAAGTGGAAAACTGTTCTGTGGTCAGACGAATCAAAATTTGAAGTTCTTTTTGGAAAACTGGGACGCCATGTCATCCGGAGTAAAGAGGACAAGGACAACCCAAGTTGTTATCAGCGCTCAGTTCAGAAGCCTGCATCTCTGATGGTATGGGGTTGCATGAGTGCGTGTGGCATGGGCAGCTTACACATCTGGAAAGGCACCATCAATGCTGAAAGGTATATCCAAGTTCTAGAACAACATATGCTCCCATCCAGACGTCGTCTCTTTCAGGGAAGACCTTGCATTTTCCAACATGACAATGCCAGACCACATACTGCATCAATTACAACATCATGGCTGCGTAGAAGAAGGATCCGGGTACTGAAATGGCCAGCCTGCAGTCCAGATCTTTCACCCATAGAAAACATTTGGCGCATCATAAAGAGGAAGATGCGACAAATAAGACCTAAGACAGTTGAGCAACTAGAAGCCTGTATTAGACAAGAATGGGACAACATTCCTATTCCTAAACTTGAGCAACTTGTCTCCTCAGTCCCCAGACGTTTGCAGACTGTTATAAAAAAGAAGAGGGGATGCCACACAGTGGTAAACATGGCCTTGTCCCAACTTTTTTGAGATGTGTTGATGCCATGAAATTTAAAATCAACTTATTTTTCCCTTAAAATGATACATTTTCTCAGTTTAAACATTTGATATGTCATCTATGTTGTATTCTGAATAAAATATTGAAATTTGAAATTTCCACATCATTGCATTCTGTTTTTATTCACAATTTGTACAGTGTCCCAACTTTTTTGGAATCGGGTTTGTAGTTTGACACTCCCTAATATATGGCAGAGCCTTTTCGGGCCATTGTTGCTCTTTTCTACTGTTGCTTTTAAACAAGGTTTAACTTATATTTGTCTCTTTCATCCTAGACCTGATGACGCCGATGGTGGAGAGCAAAGAATGGTATAAGAATCATGTTTCCAGTTCTGGAGAAAAATCTTGTTCACAGACTGAAGAGACTTCCTCACAAAAAAAAGCTCAAAAGACTCGAATTAGAAAACGTGTCACCTGCTCAGAGTGTGGAAAGTGTTTCAGTCATCAAGGAATCCTTAAAGTCCACATGAGGATTCACACTGGAGAGGCCTTTCACCTGCCAGCAGTGTGGAAACAGTTTCTCTCAACAAGGAAGCTTTGAAAGACACATGAGAGCTCACACTGGAGAGATTTTGCCTTTTTTTTTTTAAATCTTCATTTTGGGCAAAATGTTCTGTACAAAATGTGCCTGTTTTGTAAATCCTATGCATTCTTTAAGGTAACAGACAGGTTTAAGCCCTGGATCATCATGTTTCTCCACAACTTTACTTAATAACACTAGCCTCAGCAGGGTTGTCAACTCTCACACATTTGGCCAACCAAATTAACAACATAACTCAAAATAATAAGACCTTGATTAGCTGGTTCAGGAATGTCTAATTTACGGTGGCTGTAAAGTGCAAAACAAATCACGATTCAGAAAACAAAATAACAAATTACAAACGCAAATGCATATATAAAAAACAAAATAACAAGTCAGAAAACACAACGACAAATCAGACAAACCGGAAGAGGTAGGTATAGTTTGAGACAGCGCCATTGGTTTGGGAATAGATTACTCACCGCTGACTGGACGAGACATCTGTCAATCAAGGTCCAGGAAGAACCACAAGAAGACCAGCAGAGTCTGTTATATCATTAGATCCAGTGGTGTAGATGGTAAATCATGAGTCATGTCTTTTTGACGCGATCGACCAGCGGTTCGATCCCACCTTTGGCCGAACTTTTTTTTTTCTCTCCCTTTTCAAATCTCATATCGCATCGTAAATTTTTATTGAAAATAGATGCCTTTACGATGCGATATGAGATTTAAAAAGGGAGAGAAAAAAAAAAGTTCGGCCAAAGATGGGATCGAACCACTGGTCGACCGCGTCAAAAAGACAATGACACGAAGTCCTGTATGCAGATTTTAAGGAAAGTGTGCATCGCTCTCACTCATTCTGAGAATTTTTTCCTGGGCACAAATCCGTCAAAGAGGAGTTTCACAGGACTGTAGGTTAGTGGTGTAGAAATCGGTTTAAATGAGGCTAATCTGATAAATGACGTTCACTTGATAACATATTTCTGTGACCTCTGGAAGTAACCCAATAATCAGAATTTCCTTCAGGATTTCCAGTGTGGTTGGATGCATTGATGACAAGCATATCTCCATCATCGCACCCAGTACACTTGACAATACTTCTGCACAAATATGCATTAATTCATGCTTAACTAATGCGCAGATAATCACTCATAACTCATGAAAAACTAAACCATTTATTATTGATTATTACATCAGCAACTAATAAACATTAAGTAATAAATAAATTGTTATTAGTTAAATGTCAATGTATTAGTTCCCTAATAACATATTATATTAGCTAATGAGTAAATTCATATGTTGATTACCGCAGTGCTCAAAGCTATGTACACAATAGGGAATTGACACATTTAACTAACAACTATTTATTGATTACTTAATCTATGAATCATATAGAATGTTAATTTGTTGCTGATGCAGTAATTATTAATAAATGTTTTAATTATTCATGAGTTATATATTAACTCATGATTATCTGTGCATTAAGCATGAATTGATGCATATTAGTGCATAAGTATTGTAAAGTGTTACCACAAACTGTGTAATGACAACTTTTACAAACCAGGTTTCATTAAAGTGGAATCTATTTAATATTATGTAAAAGAAAAAATAATTTTTTTTACCTATATATTTTTTCCTATATTTTGTGCCAGAGGCCCTAGACGTCTTGTTCAGATACATGGCATCATGGATTCAATCAAATACCAACAGATAAAAAATCTAAACCTGACTGCCAACAGCGGAGACCAGGACACCTAGATGAGCCCCAGAGACAGACCCCCAGTGAGGACCCCGTCACCTAGACAGCCATCAGGACAAGACCTCGGGAACCAGTTGAGCCTCCAATCTGACTTTGCAGCAGTTGGAATTGAACTGCTATGTCGTCTGGCCAGAGGAGAAATGGCCCCCCGACTGAGCCTGGTTTCTCCCAAGGTTTTTTTCTCCGTTCTGTCACCGATGGAGTTTTGGTTCCTTGCCGCTGTCGCCTCTGGATTGCTTAGTTGGGGACACTTCATTTCCAGCAATATCGTCGACTTGATTGAACAGAAACTTTTTGAACTGAACTGAGCTGGACGATGCCATCACTGAATTCAATAATGAAATGCCTTTAACTGAAAATTGAGTGTTTAATCTTGTCATTTTACATTATTGACACTATATTTAAAAGCGCTATATAAATAAAGGTGACTTGACTTGATTTGACTGCTTCTGTTAGAAATCTTATAATGGGGTGTGGTTGGATCTTCCATCAGGACAATAATCCAAAACAAACATCAAAATCAAAACAAAAATTGGTCACTGAGCACAAAATTAAGCTTCTGTCAAGGCCGTTCCAGTCCTCTGACCTGAACCCTGTAGGAGTGAGGTGAACTGAAGAGAAGAAGCTCCGTCATGAAGCTGTATCTAAAGGGTCTGGAGAGATTCTGGATGAAGGAATGGTCTCTGATCTCGTCAGGTGTTCTCTAACCTCATCAAGCATTATAGGAGAAAACTCAGAGCTGTTATCTTTGGAAAAGCACGTTGCAATAATTGGGCGCCAATAATTGTGGCCAACATGAACTAAAAAAAGCATTTATTTCACAATGAGATGTGAAATAATCCCCCCTCCCCCTTCAATTGTTTTACTTCAATGAAAGGTTAGAATTTTTTTAATGAAAGATCAAAAGGATAAACAATGCAAATTAATTTTCACAGCCGCCTTTGCTCATATTTATCAAGGGTGCCTATAGTAGTGGAGGGCACTGTACATGTTTGTGGTCTCATTTGACCCAATAGCAAAAAATTTTTTTTTTATGAAACCGTTTCAATGACTTTCCAAAAGAGGGGAATGAAATTATATATATATATATATATTGATTAACGATGCTAATTGTGGAAATGCTTTATCATACGCATATAGACCTTATTGTGTAAACGGGACTTTTATTTTGGTCTGGTGTTGTGACGTCACAAAGCTGCGCCGCCGCGCTCCTGCATTTGTTGTGATTCTGCTGAAGAAAGGTTTGCGGTTTTTAAATCAGTTCAAACTATTCTATCACTTTACACTGTTTTACTTGCTACGTAAAATAAATTAATCAATCTTTAATATAACGCTGTAATACTTTATTTAGCGTTATTTTTGAGAGTAAATCTTCCTCATTAATAACAGAAAATGTGCGTCTCATTTCGCGCGCGTCATCCTGAATAAGTGTATCATGAATCAGCGCGCGCTGATGATAAACGACAACAACAAACACGGCAACACTTGACAATACTTCTGCACAAATATGCATTAATTCATGCTTAACTAATGCGCAGATAATCACTCATAACTCATGAAAAACTAAACCATTTATTATTGATTATTACATCAGCAACTAATAAACATTAAGTAATAAATAAATTGTTATTAGTTAAATGTCAATGTATTAGTTCCCTAATAACATATTATATTAGCTAATGAGTAAATTCATGTTGATTACCGCAGTGCTCAAAGCTATGTACACAATAGGGAATTGACACATTTAACTAACAACTATTTATTGATTACTTAATCTATGAATCATATAGAATGTTAATTTGTTGCTGATGCAGTAATTATTAATAAATGTTTTAATTATTCATGAGTTATATATTAACTCATGATTATCTGTGCATTAAGCATGAATTGATGCATATTAGTGCATAAGTATTGTAAAGTGTTACCACAAACTGTGTAATGACAACTTTTACAAACCAGGTTTCATTAAAGTGGAATCTATTTAATATTATGTAAAATATATATATATTTTTTTACCTATATATTTTAATCAGGTCATTTAAATCCATTAACTATCACTCTGACTGACCAGTGCACTGACTAATGGACTAGGGATCTGATTGAGAGGCTCAGAGATTTAGTTTAGATTTATTTTAGAGAATAATTTCTGTTTAATTATTTTCTTCTTAAACAGGACAAAGTGTCCAAACACACAGAAAAACTCCTGCTGAAGCAACTGAGATCGACGTGACACGTTTATAAAGATGGCGTTTATTAAAGAGGAGAGTGAAGACATGAAGATTGAAGAAACAGTCAAACATGAAGATACTGAGACACAAACAGGTTGGTTTTCATTCTCAAAGCTGAACTCACTCATTTGATCTTTAAAAAATGTCCAGCTCTACAGAAATGAATGATATTTATGAAGAGGGTCATATGAGTGTGATGTGGGCTGATTTTTTTGGTAAATGTAAGGTCACGAGCAGCTGGATTTAGAATTAGATTTTGGGCCAACTAACAGAATCTCTGTTTTTTCAGTATTCAATTTTAAGAAGTTTTGAGCCATCCATACTTTAGGGGGGGGGGGGGGGGGGTATCAGAGTATAATGACACCAGTATCAGAGGCAAGGAGAGGGTCATTCACTACTCTTAGAAGTGCAGTCTCTGTACTGTGGAGAGGACGAAATCCAGACTGAAATGGTTCGTGCAAATTATATTTGTCCAAATGAGACTGTAGTTGTGTGTCGACCACTTTTTCTAAGACCTTAGAAAAAAAGGAAGGTTAGGAGATCGAATAGAGTTGATCTCATTCATTTCCACTGGCCAAATAATATTTCAATTGTTTTAAAAAAACTTAAATTAAATTAATGCAGTTTTGCATTAATCTAAAGTTAACCAAACAAATCAATAAACTGACCAAGTATTAAATATATAAAACAGGTAATATATAAAAAAAACAACTGTCAATCATATACATAAACGTTTTAGAGCATGTATCATGCAGAATTTTAAATATACATTTAAATAAAATAAATACAACTTTATAAATAAAAATCAATTAAACTGAAAAATATAAAAAATTTAAAATAAAATATATATAAAATAAATAAGAGTAGTGCTGCAAACACACTAGCAACCAGCAATATTTGTGTTTGGTATAAATGACACCGAACATCTAAAGTGCATTCTAACTTTCTGCTTTTTGCAACTTTCTGCATTTTTATATAAAACAAAGTCCTCAAGTAACCAACTGTGAATAAAAACTTAAACGTTTTTGTGCACTTGACTTAGCAGCATCAAAAATCTCTTTTAGTGCAAATAACATAGCAGCAAACCACTCATTTATGGGTGAAGGAAATTATCTAAACATTACAGAACAACATATAAAGGAATGTGCTTTAATTTTAACTCAATTGCAGTCCCTGAGTCTTCCTAACTCTACCCATCTTTCACTGAAAGTTCTCAGTACTCCCAGTTTAAGAACGGCAGGTTGTCATGCAGGAAACATAACTGTTCTGCATATTCTCCTGTGAGGCGGCTCCTCTTGTTGTCATAAATATTGCCAATCTCACTAAAAACTCTCGCTGTGAACTGAGGAGGGGGTGGACGGAGGAATTTTCTTGCCAGTGGTGCAAGAAGGTGTAGGCGGGATGTATTCTGTTTCACCATTCCAGTGGCTGACCAGTCTGTCTGTCAATCAATGGCTCACAGAGGTACTGATCCAGCTGCTCAAAGATGTGATGCTCATCATGGGGCATTGAGGCCCCAAGATGTTTGCATACATTTTTTCAAGAACACTGGAGGGACCAGGTAATTCTTCATCTTCCACCCTTCTCTGTTTCGGAACTGATCCTTGGTATTCATTGGTGGCTGTTTTCAGTTGCTCGGACACAATGGCATGCTCTTCTTTTATCCATTGTTTTGCCTTGGTCAGTGTGTCCACTGCAAAAAAGACATGACCCTTATAACGAGGGTCCAGCACCAAACATTTTATCTCCGCCATCCTTGCAAACCTTTTCTGCAAGCTATGCAGCATGGTTTCTCTTAGTGTTTTAATCCCCCTCGTGTTAGGACCCTCTGCCTGAAGCACCATCTTCAGCACAGCAATGCTTGGGATGACACTGGAGATGGAAGCCTCTGACCTGCTGATCTCGAGGGTGACTTTCTCAACAGGTTCCAACGCGTCAATCAAATTGGAAACTATGTCCCATTGATCTGCAGCTGGAGTAGCAATTTTTCCATGTTCTCCAGCATAGATATTGAGTGCTCGTTTCTGCTCCAGCATCCTCTGCATCACGTGGAGCGTGGAGTTCCAGCGAGTGGGTTCAGACTGAATGATACTGTGCTGGGGGAGGCCAAGATCTTTTTGATTTTTTTTTCAGATTCGGCTTTGCGAGCACAGAGTGGTTGAAATGTTTAGCTATGTTCTTTTAACTTGGCATTAACGTCCAGCAGTACTCACTGACTGTTGATGCCATCGGTCACCACAAGCTGTATGGTGTGTGCGCTGCAGTTAAGATCAGGTATTTCTGCCAATCTGAGGCCTTTAACCATGTTAGCACCACTGTCACGGAGCACAAGTACAACCCTGTCGTGGCTGATGTCCCAGTACTTCAGCAGGCTGATGAACATGTTGCTGATGTACTCCCAGTGTGGGAGCCAGACATGGCCTTGGCATTTAGGACGACTTGTTTCCTTTCCCAGTTGTCATCAATGAAATGACATGTTAGACTCATCAGTGCTTCAGTGTCCCCAGACCAACAGTCTGTCGTTAAAGACAAAAAAGGGTCAGCATCAGTGCTTTTATTTTCTTCTCAACTTTTGCAACTATACCATCTAGGATGTCTGTGCGGTAGTGCTTCTCAGATTGTAGGTTGTATCTGGGCTCCATTGCAGCCACCAGCCTCCAAAAACCAATACCTGAGACAAATGTAAATGGCTGATTGTCTGTGGCAATCATTTCCGTAACTAAAGTGTCAAGTTTCATTTTCCATTTACGTTGGGCATCAAACATTTCTGTTAGAGTTGGCTGAGATACATTGGCTGTAGAGGCAGCTGCTGCTTCTTTTTCTTTCTGTGCATCTTTGTAAGCCTGAAGGTGGTGACACCTCAGATGACTCCACAAATTTGTGGTGTTTCTCTTTTTACCTTTTTCAGCTCCCAAGCTCACCAGTCCATTGCAGATATTGCACCTGGCTTTCCCTGGAGTTGGCTCGGTGAAATGCTGCCATACTGGATTCGATTTTTGTTCAGCCATCAGACAGCAGTTACTAAACAGAAGAAACATTCATGGTTAGCCTTTTAGTAGTGCCTTCATCTTCAATTCAGTCTATAATTCCAATATTCGATACACATTAAAACAATTACACTCTAATTGAAAAAAAAGTGTAAAAGAACCAAAACTAGTGGTGCAACAGATCACAAAACTCACGGTTCGGATCATACTATGGATTTTGAGTCACGGGTCGAATCATTTTTCGGATCAGCAAAAAAAAAGTAGTGTAAACTACTAGCTTAACTACTAAAGTCAGTAATAAACAAAGAAATAATACACAAATTAATTAGATTTTCAACCAATAGATGAACAGCCTACAACATAAAATTATAATTAAAGACAGTAACAGTAGTATTCAGGTGCAGAAATGTAAAAATTAAGTGTAAAACACAATAATGCTTACTGCATAAGTTAAATACAGATGATTAGCAGACAGAAGCAGGTATTATAGGCTGCTGTCTCTTTAAGACTAAATGCACGGACCAAATACTGACACACATCCGGGTTCTTTCTCGGCTGTATACGTTAACTTAAGACATAACCGACTGTGTTTAACAGAATCCTTTCCAAAACGGGTATTTTAACATAACTTTGTGTGTGTGTGTATGTATCCATCCGTTGAGGCGTTGTCTGAAACGCGGTCTCTAAATCACGCCTCTCTTTCTCACGCGCTCTCTCTGCGTGTGCGCGCATCAGTGTGTGCGGCAGCGGTTGAGCGCAGAAAACGGAGCACGTGCAAATGATAAACTTTCACTCTATGGTGGTTAAACTTATCAGTTAATCCGCGAATCACATGCGTGCCGAACCGTGGGGACTGGTCCGTACGGATCACGGATCATCTACGATACGTTGCACCCCTAACCAAAACCATTCACTAATGTGTTGTTTTTCCCTCAATCACGCTGCAGTGTTTGTGAGAGCTGCCGCCGCCTTCACCCCACACACAGAGTGAAATTATCCAACTCCGATACAGGAAAAATAAAACATAACTTATAACATTGGGGCTAATATGTTAGCAAGCAAGCTGCTGATAGTTTTCGACTACAGTCCTTAAAGTTAACTGCAAGTAAGCGAACCTTCAACCAGCTGTAGCATTATGCCAGTTCTCAACAGTTCTATGCTATTCGTTTTTTCTTTTACTAAGTGAAGCAACACTTCATAGTTTACTAGTAATATATAGTAAATATATGGCCATAGGACTTTGAAATATCAGAATTTAAGCCTTACCTTTCTCTCCCAGGACTGTTGTTGAATCTTCTAAACATTTTGGCTTGGGGTCCTTCACATGCAGCAGCAACACGTTCCACCGCACCAATAACACGGGGCTGCCCGCGGACGTGCCTGACTTTAAATCAGCGTTACTAAATACTGAAATCGGCCCGATATACCGGTCGACCTCTAGTATTTATATATTATGTGGAAGGTGTAGGACCAAGAAATGTTTGTCCAATTGGATTTACTTTTTTAATTAGGTTCCCTTAGGTGTAATTACAGTATCTCACAAAAGTGAGTACACCCCTCACATTTCGGCAATCAATTTAGTATATCTTTTCAAGGGACAATACTATAGAAATGAAACTTGGATATAGTAGTCAATGTGCAACTTGTATAGCAGTAAAGATTTACTGTCCTCTGACAATAACTCACATACAGCCATTATTGTCAAAAAAGCTGGCAAATAAACTGAGTACACCCTAAGTGATAACAGCTATACATCTTTTAACCATGCAAAGCCACATGTCCTATTCATCATGTTCATGTTTTTGTCTGCTTAACAGGACCATACAAATTAGTGTATCTTGTTTTAGAGTTGTTAAAATTTGGTTCTTTTGTGTACAATTCTCTCATACTGACCACTGGATGTTCAACATGGCACCTCATGGCAAAGATCTCTCTGAGGATTTGAGAATGCCTACAGTCAAGCATGGTGGTGGTAGCATCATGGTCTGGGGCTGCATGACTACTGCTGGTACTGGGGAGCTGCGGTTCATTGAGGGAAACATGGATTCCAACATGTACTGTGACATTCTGAAGCAGAAGATGATGCCCTCCCTTATTTTTCCTTGAAAATAGCCTTTGATGCTGACATGGCATTACATAAATATATACTATACTGATTGCTTTGAGCCATTAAACTGGGGTTAACTTTTATGTTTGTTTTTCCACCTTAGACCTGATGGCACTGAAAGAGGAGAGGGATGTACTGAATGAAATTGAGGAGAAAGATCAGTATGAGAATCTTCATGATTCCATAATTGGAGAAAAATCTTTTTGTTCCTTACAGTCTGAAAAGACTTCCACACGAAAAAGAGCTCAAAAGACAGGAACTAGGAGTTACTTCACTTGCTTTCAGTGTGGAAAGAGTTTCAATCAACAAGGAAGCCTTAACAGGCACATGAAAATTCACAACAGTTCTCCTCAGTGTGGAAAGAGTTCCAATCAAAATGGAAACCTTGACGTCCACAGCCTTTTTACCTGCCAACAGTGTGGAAAGAGTTTCACTCATAAAGGAAGCCTTACCAAGCACATGAGAGTTCACACTGGAGAGAAGCCTCACACATGCAATCAGTGTGGAAAGAGTTTCACTCATGAAGGAAGCCTTAACAAGCACATGACAATTCACACTGGAGAGAAGCCTAACACATGTTATCGGTGTGGAAAGAGTTTCAGTGAAAAAGGACAACTTAAAGTCCACATGAAAATTCACACTGGAGAGAAGCCTTTCACATGCTATCGATGTGGAAAGATTTTCAGTCAATCTGGACACCTTAAAATCCACATGAATATTCACACTGGAGAGAAATCTTTTACCTGCAAACAGTGTGGAAGAAGTCTTAGCACAAAAGGAAGCCTTAATTACCACATTAAAGTTCACACTGAAAAGAAGCCCTTCATCTGCCATCTGTGTAGAAAATTTTTCAAGCGAGAACAAAACCTTAAAGTTCACATGAAAATTCACACTGAAGAGAAGCTTTACACATGCCTTCAGTGTGGAAAGTGTTCGGTCAAAAACAAAAACCTTGAAGCCCACATGAGAAGAATTCACACTGGCGAGAAGTTCCAACTGAAAAGGTAACCTTAAGTACCACATCAAGATTTACTCAAGAGGGACCTGCTTAAATGTCATCAGTGTTGTATGAGTTTTACAGACAAGAAAAGACAAGGAATCATTCAGGGACATCGGAGAGAAGCCTGTCATGTGCCATTACTGTGGAAAGACTTCCGGAAACAAAGCAAATCTCTAGTTTCACATAAGCTGGATGATGGTATACCATCTTCCGTAGAGCTGCTTTACAGCTGAATTGCATCTTGCAACATTGACATTGGTACTAAACTAACTGAATTCAGTCAACACTGAACTGATTCTAATTGAAATAATACATTGCTGTTTTGTAGAACTGTTTTCAGCCTAATTGATGTCATTTCAAACTGATGAATTTCAGTTGCATACTGTTTAATTACACTTTACTTGTCTTTTAGACCTGCTTTACAGCAGTCTGAATTTTCCTGTTTATCTCTGTTAAGTGCTTTGACACAGTCTGTATTATAAAGAGCATTATTGAAAATAAAGCTGACTTGCCTGACTTGACATAAGAGTTAATGAGAGAGGG
>CM041801.1:40378381-40438922 GCA_023376895.1 Aspiorhynchus laticeps | reverse complement strand
ATTTTTCCATATTTAAATGGTATTGTTGGAGATCCTTCAATTGCAGTTACACCACCCCATTATTGCATGATTCAACTGTAGCACATTTAGGCCTATCAGCTAAACATAAGGGTTAGTTCACCAAAAATTAAAATTTCATCATTACTCATGTTGTTCAAACCTGTATGAGTTTTTTTCCTCTATTGAACTACAAAGAAGATATTTTGAAGAATGTTGGGGGGGGGGGAACAACATTTGGGCTAAGCCCCGAATGTTTATAATGTCTGGCTCCGCCCCTGCTTCAAACCACTATAGGTTTTTTTGTAAGGAAGTGAGTCATTTAAAATATAACAATATTTAGTATGATCACGTTTTTTTTGTATTTTAATAAAGGTCAGAAAAAGTCATTTTTAGATAAATATATCTGTTATTACTCTGACAATCAGGATAAATATCACTGACCTCTCTTGAACTTCTGACATACTGTGGTGAGGAGGAATATTTCTGTTGGATATTGATACTGTCAAACAATATTGTTGGAATCTCGGAGCAATTTGTTTTATTTTAATTTAATTTTTTACAGCTGATGAATGATGAAAGCATTGACAGCCGATCAGAATTCATTTCACTTTAAAGAGGTCCAGCGTTTAACTGTAGATGACAAACCTGCAGCACATGCTTAGAGCAAACAGTGCTATCGTTCATTGTTGTGGACTCTATTAATCTTGATAGCTATCGTTGTTGGTGCGAACAGGCTTTAAGAGTTCCACCCAAGCTCTGCATTTACTGGATTAGCTTTTGGCTTTTTACAGTGCCTAGTGACTACATCTGTTCATGGGCGTGTATAATTAATCAATAACACAAGTTAATCAATAAAAAATGCATTTAAATATTAAGTTTAACACATATTTGTCAATGTTAAACATTCCTCATTTATCTGTAATATTAATTAGATGCTGAAATGGATATTTATACAGTGATACTGTCATTCGGTGTAATGGATGACACTGTGGTGTAACAGAGAATTTGCATTACACTGAATGACAAAACTTTTACTTCAGCTTATATTGCAGGCAAACAAATGGCCACCTGTATCAAACTCTGAGCCTGACCAGTAAAGACGATCACAATTTTTTTACAGCATCTCCTTATTTTTTTTTGGCATTTCACTGAATGACATGTTGTTGTAACTTTTGGTAAAACTGCATTTTCGGGACAAAATACGCCTGGTTATTTAAATACTTGAAGAAAGAAAACATTAAGACATAGTCCTTTTAATATAACATGATGTCTTTGATGCAACATGCACAGTTGATATTGAAGTACACATTTATTTGAATACAGTATTACATCCTACTTGCTCAAAATGGCAATCACATTGACTTTTGGTGTGTGTTTCGTTTAAGTGATGGATTTGTTCTCATCCAGAGTCCAAACTGATGACTGTTTGAATATAAGACTAACGATGCTTTAATCCATTGCTATAGCAATCCAATGATATATATGTTTGCATGCTGTACATTTACCACTTTATATCCGATTATGTCTTTTGAACTTGAGTTTATAATAATATTTAATTTCAATAATTCATGGAATGGGGCATTTTTGTTTACAAATATTGTATGTACTGGTGCTTTTCTTAACAGCAGTCTCAGATAAGTCTTTAAAGTATATTATTATGTTGACAGAAAATGTTTCAGGTTGACATGTGGCAATATTCGGTAATGCGATATATCAGGATAATTAATATGCACAATATTGTTTCCTTAGGCACTCCAGAATACCACAAATAATTCTTTATTACAAATTATTCCGGAATATGCTGGAAAACCTGAGAATGTGCAGGAGCTGGAGGATTTTTCTGAAGAACAGCAGGCAGTTTAACGGCTCAGGACTAACAAGAACTTCATGAACAACTACCACAAAATATAAAAACAGTCATGGATCATCCAGGAAACAACACACAGTATCATGATTCAAGGGTATGTACATTTTTGAGTGTGGCAGTTTTTATAAATTCATTTATTTTGTCCTGTGGAGTTTATGCAAATATCTGTTATGTGAAAAAGCTTATTCAGGATAGTACTAAATAAACATATGCAATTTTTACGATCCCTCTTATTTTGTTCAAATTATTACAATTATAGGAGGAGGTAGCCGTGATTGTGTCCTCGTCTTCTGGCATCACAAGAACGGCTGTACAATGCTGAAAAGTGTACAATGTCAGGCAGGAGACAAGGAAAACAAAAGCTCACCGCTAATACATAACAGCAAGTGGCCACAGGAGGAGGACCACCTACAGCCACTCCAGACCTAACGCTTCTTGGGGAGAAGAATTGTTGAAAAAATTGTTATTGTTTTCTTTGCGCACAAAAAGTATTCTCGTAGCTTTGTAAAATTACGGTTGAACCCCTGATGTCACATGGTCTGTTTTAACAATGTCCTTACAACGTTTCTGTGCCTTGATCCCGATAGTACCCTTGCTGTCTATGGGAGGGGCAGAGAGCTCTCAGATTCCATCAAAAATATCTTAATTTGTGTTCCGAAGGTCTTCCGGGTTTGGAACGACATGAGGATGAGTAATTAATGACAGAATTTTCATTTTTGGGTGAACTATCCCTTTTTAAATGTATATCAGAGCATTCTCTGATGGGGCACGTAGTTGCATGAGCGTACAATCTATCACACCCACAACCCCAGGAAACCCAAAGTTAGCTCAAAACTCCTCTTTAACCCAATTTTGGCTAGAAGGCATCATTGGGAATTTTATGAATTTGTATGCATGTTGGACTAGGCTTGATGTTACTGCATGTATGTCCGAACTTACAGTTGGGATATATATATTTATTGAGAGAGAGAGATAATATTTATATTATAGTGACATATTATAAAGTGATAGAAATGTTTGTGAATGTGTTCAGCTATATATAAACCCACACATTAACTCTTGAAATAGAAATTGAGTGTTTCAATAAAGTTATTACATGTAAAAATGTAGTGCAGGTTTGAAATGTATTTTTATATGCCTCAATATATAGCCATACATGGCCCATGAATATACTGAAGTATAGCTTACCATGTATGGAAATGTATTATTTAATATACTGCATTATATTTTCCAATACGTTCCCAAATATTTTTTGTTTCATAAGGGAACACTGTCTACTTATTTATATTTGTTTGCATTCACTGTATTGTGGAGGAGCATCTGCAGGCTGGTGATGAATGGAAGAGCTGCTGGGCACAGTTATCTGCAAGACAAAAAACACTATATGATCAACTTTCTTGCTTGATTGCTTATTTATTGATAATATTATGTAACAATTATTGCACTTGTTATTGCTTTACACATTTCCAATACATGGACTAAATGTGACCCTGGACCACAAAACAAGTCATAAGGGTAATTTTTTTTAAATTGAGTTTTATACATCACCTGAAAGCTAAGAAGAAATAAACTTTCCATTGATGCTGTCATGAATCCTGTCCGTGGTCTTCTGTCTGCTCTCCACCTTTGCATTATATTGACTCTCACACCACACAGACTGTTACACGTCACCCTGGACTACATTTCCCATGTTCCATTGCACTGATTGGACTCACCTACAGCCAATCACACATACACTATACAGGTGCTGGTCATATAATTAGAATATCATCAAAAAGTTGATTTATTTCACTAATTCCATTCAAAAAGTGAAACTTGTATAATGTATACATTCATTCCACACAGACTGATATATTTCAAGTGTTTATTTCTTTTAATTTTGATGATTATAACTGACAACTAATGAAAACCCCAAATTCAGTATCTCAGAAAATTAGAATATTGTGAAAAGGTTCAATATTGAAGACACCTGGTGCCACACTCTAATCAGCTAATTAACTCAAAACACCTGCAAAGGCCTTTAAATGGTCTCTCAGTCTAGTTCTGTAGGCTACACAATCATGGGGAAGACTGCTGACTTGACAGTTGTCCAAAAGACGACCATTGACACCTTGCACAAGGAGGGCAAGACAGAAAAGGTCATTGCAAAAGAAGCTGGCTGTTCACAGAGCTCTGTGTCCAAGCACATTAATAGAGAGGCGAAGGGAAGGAAAAGATGTGGTAGAAAAAAGTGTACAAGCAATAGGGATAACCGCACCCTGGAGAGGATTGTGAAACAAAACCCATTCAAAAATGTGGGGGAGATTCACAAAGAGTGGACTGCAGCTGGAGTCAGTGCTTCAAGAACCACTACGCACAGACGTATGCAAGACATGGGTTTCAGGGTCCATGTCAAGCCACTCTTGAACAACAGACAGCGTCAGAAGCGTCTCGCCTGGGCTAAAGACAAAAAGGACTGGACTGCTGCTGTAAATTTTGCATTTCCTTTGGAAATCAGGGTCCCAGAGTCTGGAGGAAGAGAGGAGAGGCACAGAATCCACGTTGCTTGAGGTCCAGTGTAAAGTTTCCACAGTCAGTGATGGTTTGGGGTGCCATGTCATCTGCTGGTGTTGGTCCACTGTGTTTTCTGAGGTCCAAGGTCAACACAGCCGTATACCAGGAAGTTTTAGAGCACTTCATGCTTCCTGCTGCTGACCAACTTTATGGAGATGCAGATTTCATTTTCCAACAGGACTTGGCACCTGCACACAGTGCCAAAGCTACCAGTACCTGGTTTAAGGACCATGGTATCTCTGTTCTTAATTGGCCAGCAAACACGCCTGACCTTAACCCCATAGAAAATCTATGGGGTATTGTGAAGAGGAAGATGCGATATGCCAGACCCAACAATGCAGAAGAGCTGAAGGCCACTATCAGAGCAACCTGGGCTCTCATAACACCTGAGCAGTGCCACAGACTGATCGACTCATGCCACGCCGCATTGCTGCAGTAATTCAGGCAAAAGGAGCCCACGACTAAGTATTGAGTGCTGTACATGCTCATACTTTTCATGTTCATACTTTTCAGTTGGCCAAGATTTCTAAAAATCCTTTCTTTGTATTGGTCTTAAGTAATATTCTAATTTTCTGAGATACTGAATTTGGGGCTTTCATTAGTTGTCAGTTATAATCATCAAAATTAAAAGAAATAAACACTTGAAATATATCAGTCTGTGTGGAATGAATGTATACATTATACAAGTTTCACTTTTTGAATGGAATTAGTTAAATAAATCAACTTTTTGATGATATTCTAATTATATGACCAGCACCTGTATAACACCTACTCAGACCCTTCTCATATCGCAGAGTATTGTTAAGCGTTTATGACTGTGTTAGCAATAGCTACTTTACGGAGCCAGTTCCCTGTCTTAGTTCTAAATTCTAGTCAAAGTCTAGTCACTTCGCGTTGCCTGTTTTCCTGATTATCTGCCTGTCTTGGATTACTCTTTGTCTTGCCATTTTGGATACAGTTTGCCCCTCGTCTGGACTATAGGGTGTCTGTTGGATTCCCCGTTTGCCTGGCCCTTAGGATTATGTTTGCCATCGATCGACCCACGCTTGTCTCTGGATTACGCTTTGTCTTGCCTGTACTATATCTGTTTGCTGGTGTTCGACCCTGCCCGTCTTGACAATGCCTTTGAATAAAGCTTTGCATTTGAATCTGCACGTCTCTCTCAGTCGCTCCGTAACATATGTATGGTTTGTTAGGATAGGACAATATTTGGCTGAGATGCAACTATTTGAAAATCTGGAAACTGAGGGTGCAAAAAAATCTAAATATTGAGAAAATCATCTTTAAAGTTGTCTGAATGAAGTCCTTAGCAATGCATATTACAAAGCAAAATTTTTAGTTTAGATATATTTATGGTAGGAAATTTACAAAATATCTTCATGGAACATGATCTTTACTTAATATCCTAATGATTTTTGGCATAAAAGAAAAATGGATTATTTTGACCCATACAAAATATGGTTATGGTTAGCTATTGCTACAAATATACCTGTACTACTTATGACTGGTTTTGTGGTCCAGGGTCACAAATTCAAATAATGCCTTTTTTGAGTGCCATTTTACTCAAAGTCTAATTAAACTGGTGCTCAAGTGTCTCTTACCCCTGAGCTGTTAAGATCCTGGAAATGAATGGGCCTGCAATCAGAGGGCTGTGATGGTAAAACCTGAGCAAACTGCACCTTTGGAAAACGTACACATCGTGTTTTATGCCTTCTTACTGTGAGATGCCATATATGCAATAAAACTGGCAGACAGTTTCAGTATTACAGGATTATAAACCTCACTGTAGCAGAAGATTAACATTTAGGAAAAATTAAGCAGGGCTCTGAACAGGTTTAAAGGAAGGAAAACAAAAACTGGAAACAAACAAAATTTTGGCAGGAATGTAACCAGTAACAGAAACAAAATCAAATTTAATAGTTCTGAACAGAATCGAAAATTTGAAATGGCCATTAACCGGTTAAAAACGTTATTTTATCGTTCCATTTAATATTTGAATTTTGCAGTCAACCAATCATGAATTTAAGTAGTGCGGCCTATGCAAATGTGACATTGATTTATTCAATGAGTGAAATGCCCGCACTAAGTTGTAAATTCAACATAGGTAAGTCGCAATGGTAATGCCCCGGCCGCGTTAGACATGCGAGGATATGTCACAAACTGCCAAGCATTAGGCCTACATTTTAGTGAAAATGAATGGCAAGTAATATTGCTTGTTGTGTGTTTTAAAACCAGCAAGAATTGCATGATAGTGTAGAATATAGATTGACGCACTTGCAGCACTTCTATGAACAAAGAAAACACAATATAACTTTATACATAAAAAGTAATATATAGGTCTATATACGAAATATGTTTAACTTAAATCATTAACATATTAACAAAATAAAATGGAAAAAAAAATGTGCCGAGTTTTGTTTTATTGTGACATGATCCAAAGTTCACGGAAAGGAAAATGAGGCAGAAAGCTTTACTTTTCTTTATTTTACAGTTTTTTTAATTTTACAAAAGCTTTACAGTTTTGAATGAGCTTGCAGCATTGGTATGACCATAGATTACGGAGTAACAGTTGGTAAAACAATGCAGTTATCGCGCCGGCGCCTCACGCGCTCACATATTATATAGATTTTTTGCTTACTTGACTTTGCAGCCTGTTCATTATATAAATAAAATACAGTTAAATAAACATATACAAAGGTGCACTGCTCAGTGTAAACAGTCCGTAGTACAATCTGTGCCGCTCAGCATGAGCACCTCTTATATCCTATGTGAAGGATGATTTATGTCGATAATGCAGGTAAAGTGCAAAGCCTATACATAAATAATATTTTAGCATCCAGATACATCGCGATTATGGAAACATTTGGATTCGACAGTTTTTCCTATCGTTTAATACATTTGATGATGATGCTGTATTGCCTATGACTAAGTGCAAGATAGGCAGATCAAGATTCTCTTCATGTTTTTTTCTTTTCGAGTAAAAACACAGTACTTTATTATTATTATTATAGGCAAACAAAAAGTAAAAAAAACAACATTATTAACTTTTTCATTGTATTTTTCTACCGAAACGGTTTAATGGTAATAATAATAATAATAATAATACAGAGGTATGTAGGAACAGAAACATTAAAATACAGTCTCTACTCATTTAATGAATTTAATAAAAATTTAGTTATTAAGCCGTGATTTTAAGAGATGTATAAAATCTTCTTTTTTTTTTTTTTTTTATAAATAAATAAACATGTCCAGTATGACTTGAACCAACAGTGGACATGTTGTGTTTTACACTATTAAACAAGTTTTTTTAAATGAAGAGAATAGGAAAAGTCTGTGACTAATACATACTTTGTTCTTGTGCTGCATCCAAATTCACATATTATCCGTCCTAAATAGTATTTGAAATTAGAATCAGTGTGTCCCAAATCATAGTATGTTGAAATGAGTGTGCAAAGGTACCCGGATGGTTTACTCTTTCTGGTGGAAATTCAAAGTGCAGATCCGTGAGGAATCGATTAGAACTACAAACACGCATAACAAGTGTTAAAAAATAAAAATATGGCAGATATGAGAGATTGATGGACAGGCAGGGAAAGGGGTTTAAGTGATTAAATAAATATTTTTTCATCATGTTAGATATTATTAATGTTATTCACATTACGACAGCGTTTTATTGCTGTCACGAATCCTGGCCATGAACTTTCCTTCATTCACCACTAGAGGTCACTCTCCCAACACATGGACTTTCACACAGTTACAGATCACTCTTAGACTACATTTCCCATCATTCACTGCACCCACACAGCTGTTCACTATAATCACGCTTGCACCTGTTCACCATCTCTCAATCACCATCATCCAATCACACACACACACACTATATTAACTCTGGACTTTCGCTTACACTCTGCTGAGTATTGTTTAGCCTAGCTAGTTTCCCTGTATTCCTAGTTAGATTTCCTGTGTTTTGATTCCTGCCCGTGTTCTTGGATTGTTCTCTCTGCCTAGCCCTCTGGATATTGTACGCCGATCGCCGACCCTCGCTTGCCCTTGGATTATTCTTGTGTCTTGCCCATGCCATACCTGTTTGCTACTGCCCGACCCTGCCTGTATTGACCATGTTTAATAATAAAGCCTTGCAAATGGATCCGCCTGTCTCACGTCTCGTCAGCTCCATAACAGAATACTCGGCCACAAAAGGATCCAGCGGCTTTTCATGTGGATATTGGCCAGGTACGGACATTGCACGGATGTTGTTACACCTCGAGCAGGGCTCGCTACCACTCGAGGACTATGTACAAGACTATTTAGACCTCGCCCATTTCTCTGATCTGCCGGACTGTGTACTCATAGACTTCTTTTGTGAGGGCATTAATCAAACACTGAAGTCTCAGCTAATCCGTGAGGGTCCCCGTTCATCTCTCAGTCAGTTCCTGGACTATGCTTTGCTATGTGTTGGCTCTTCGTTCACTGTGGGGGTCGCGGAGGAACGAGACACCGCACCCAATTGTGTGGACACAGCCACGCTAGATCACGCTCACAAAATGGCGGCAACAACAACACCCCGTAGCGTCATTACGGCCAATCACAAGCCAGGTCAGTTCCCAGCTGATGTTAAAGAGTCAAGTCAGGTCACCGCTGATGTTGAAGAACCAAGTCAAGCCACAGCCTATGTTAAAAGGTCAAGTCAAGCCACAGTTGATCGTCACAAGTCAAGCCAAAGCACAGTTGATCATCACAAGTCAAGTCAAGCCACAGTTGATCGTCACAAGTCAAGCAAAGCCACAGTTGATCGTCACAAGTCCAACCAAAGCACAGTTGATCGTCACAAGTCAAGCCAAGCCACCAGTGATCTCCGTGAGTCAAGCCAAGCCACAGTTGATCGTCACAAGTCAAGCCAAAGCACAGTTGATCATCACAAGTCAAGCCAAGCCAAGCCACAGTTGATCGTCACAAGTCCAACCAAAGCACAGTTGATCGTCACAAGTCAAGCCAAGCCACCAGTGATCTCCGTGAGTCAAGCCAAGCCACAGTTGATCGTCACAAGTCAAGCCAAAGCACAGTTGATCATCACAAGTCAAGCCAAGCCACAGTTGATCGTCACGAGTCCAACCAAAGCACAGTTGATCATCACAAGTCAAGCCAAGCCACCAGTGATCTCCGTGAGTCAAGCCAAGCCACAGTTGATCATCACGTGTCAAGCCAAGCCACCTGTGATCTCCGTGAGTCAAGCCAAGCCACAGTTGATCGTCAAGAGTCACGCCAAGCCACAGTTGATCGTCACGAGTCACACCACGTCTCAGCTCTCCAGCCAGAGTCACGCCACGTCTCAGCTCTCCAGCCAGAGTCACGCCACGTCACAGCTGACCAGCCAGAGTCACGCCACGTCACAGCTGACCAGCCAGAGTCACGCCACGTCACAGCTGACCAGCCAGAGTCACGCCACGTCACAGCTGACCAGCCAGAGTCACGCCACGTCACAGCTGACCAGCCAGAGTCACGCCACGTCACAGCTGACCAGCCAGTCACGCCACGTCACAGCTGACCAGCCAGAGTCACGCCACGTCACAGCTGACCAGCCAGAGTCTCGCCACGTCACAGCTGACCAGCCAGAGTCTCGCCACGTCACAGCTGACCAGCCAGAGTCAGACCACGTCACAGCTCCTCAGTCAGAGCCTCTTCACGTCTCAGCTCCTCAGTCAGAGCCTCTTCACGTCTCAGCTCCTCAGTCAGAGCCTCTTCACGTCTCAGCTCCTCAACCAGAACCTCTTCACGTCTCAGCTTCTCAGTCAGAGCCTCTTCACGTCTCAGCTCCTCAGCCAGAGCCTCTTCACGTCTCAGCTTCTCAGTCAGAGCCTCTTCACGTCTCAGCTCCTCAGTCAGAGCCTCTTCACGTCTCAGCTCCTCAGCCAGAACCTCTTCACGTCTCAGCTCCTCAGCCAGCACCTATCCCACCCAGAGACTCAAGGTCAGTCCTTCAAGTTCTCCGGTTGATATCCAGCGTGAGGGATGAACAGCTGGTGTCTGTACGCACTGCTGGTCTCCCCAAATCCACTCACTTCGGTCCTCCTGTTTCTGAACTGATTTCCCTGTCTGAAGCGCTTCCCATGATAGGGATCGCACTATGTTGCATTTGGGCCACATACACCACCACTGTACTGCCCCAGGGGAAGGCATCTGCTGCAGAATCTCCCCAAGCGGTGGTGCGAGCCTCAACATGCTTGATACTAACGGGCAGTATGTAGATTTTGCTACCAAGGTTATTAATGCTAACGATTATCTGGATAAGGGCAACATGGTGTTGCCTAAACTACGGGAATTTACCATATGCTGTACTGCATTAAAGGGGCATGCTGCTCTTCTTATCTGCTTATTAAAGAAGAGCACCCCTTCGCTGCTTCTCTTCTTCTTAAAGGGCATGCTGTCCCAGTCTATGCTATTTCAGAAGGTCTTTGCTTTAAAGCTGTTAGGGTATTGGGATTTTGCTTGCTTTTAGGGCTTATCTAGTGCTCAGTATCATGTTTGTTGCTAGACCTGCTTGTTGAGTAAACTATTGGTTGTTACTGCAAGTGCTGGTGCTTGGTTAAATTTGCAACAGCAAGAAGCTAATGTTTCGCTGTTGTTTAGGCCATCTGATTGTCTCGAAATATGCTTGTTGCTTATGGCTCATCTAGTTATTGGGACTGCTATTTCCTTAAGGTTCTCTGACTACTGCAAGTTCTGTGATTAAGCAAGCAACATGCTTGTTGCAAAGCTATCGAGTGTATTGGTAAGGATTTTGTCTTCGCTCACGTGGGTTGTCAGATTGAGGACATCTAACACAACGAGCACAATGTCAGTGGGAGACGACACCCGTTAACTGATGAGTTGATTTGAGTTATTATATGCTGTTTTTATAGAGTTTTTAAATGGTTGCTGAAGCTTTTAGGCCAGGTAGAACTTGCGATCTCTTTGAACTGTTCATTGCTTCTATGGCTGCAGTACGCTGTGTTTGCTGTAGATTAGGCTGCCAATTTTAGTGGATTTTCTGCATCTATTTCAGGTATTGCATTAAAGGGGCTTGCTGCTCTTCTTAGCTGCTTATAAGAAGAGCACCCCTTCGCTGCCTTCTCCTGTAAGGGGCTGCTGCCCCAATCTCTGCTATTTCAGAAGGATATGCTTCTTTCAGGATGCCATCAGTTGTGGTTTGTGCGGTTCTGGCCTATCGTTGTGTCGGGGGGTTCTGGCCTATCGTTTGTGTTGGGGGGGTTATTATTATTGCTGCGCTCCCTGCTCATTCATGACGGGCTGCATGGATGGGTAGGGAGTTTATACCCAGAACAGAAACAAACCGCCAAACCAAACTTTATGCTAAGTATCTATCATTTTGACGATAGTGGTCCTGACAGAAATTGAGCGTTCGCGTTAGTTCTGGCAGGTCACGTGAGTCAAGCTTGCATCAGCTGATTCTCAGCTGATCACATCTACCTATAGGAATATGACACCTATCACGGCATTCCTATATAAGCTCTATTCAGTATTAATCAGCAGCTTTTTCCGCTTGCTCAGGAGCAAATCACCCTCCTCCATCCCCAACTCCTCCTTTCACAGTCAGGACTTGGCTTTCTGATATTCCTTGCTGAATCAGACTCTTTTCTTGAATAAGTATACACTTAAATATCATTAAGTACATTAATGATATCTGCTTTGTTCTGTTCTGTTAACCCTCGGGGGGTTATTATTGCTGCTCTCCCTGCTCATTCATGACGGGCTGTGGGAGTTTTTGCACAGAACAGAACCATACTGCCAAACCAAAACTTTATGCTAAGTATCTATCATTTTGATGATAGTGGTCCTGACAGAAATATACTTGTGACGTGTCAGTTATGCACTGAGGAAAACAAAACGTCTCAAATGCATTAAACAGCACAAATATATTCGCTGTTTGCCATGCTGGATCGATTTGATCCATGATCGACATTAAGGGCTGCTTAGTGCTTAAGAATAAGCGTGCACAAATTAGTTATATTGTGTGAACTTACATTGTCGTTTATAACCGCTTTAGCCCCGATTGATTTGTTAGGTTATTTCAAGTCAGGTTTTGGACTTTAATCCCCGCTTTTCCTCAGGTCTCCATAGTGTTGTGATTCGTCATATTCACGCGCAGAGGTGATGAGAGAACGCGCTTGAGAAACCGTTTCGAGAGGAGAAATCAATCTATATAAAAAATATTGGTCACAGATTATTGGTCACTTTCTAAACAATAAAAGTGTAGCGCATCCACTAGTTATTATATATAAATAAATTGTTTTTTACCGATGCAAATATGTTAGAAACGATGCATTGCGATACAAATGCCAACTTGTAGCCGATGCACACTTTTTAAACCGATACATCGCATCGTTAACTTTTTTTACCGATACACCGAGCGAATCGGGGAATCTTCCCATCCCTGATGTCCTGACAGTAGTTTTTTTAATGCCAAAAGAGTTTGTGCTCCCCAAAGGGTTTGAGCTGGTGCAAAGAGTTTAAATTAACATATAATATCAATGCCTTCTTGTATTGTAAATGATCTATAAACTACTTCTGAAATGCCAGATAAAAGAGTAAACAGATGAGTGCAGATTAAGGCTTGTGTAATGACCACAAAGTGATCTTACGGTAATTACTAAATAAATGTTTCATTGGTATTTTGACACAATTTCACGTTAAATGTGAAAATAAAGGTTGATGACATACCTTATACTCTCCCACGGTATAACAGTCATAACTACTGCAATAAGTGAATTGTAATATAACCAAATCCAGTGAAAGTAAAATAATGGCAATGCCTGCGGTTATAATACTGAAAATGTTCATTCCAATTGAAGCATTCACCTATAGGCAGAAAAAAACATAAAACAGATTAATAAATTAGCAAGAACTTTAAAACATTGTGACACAATTTGACATTATTAGTTGCTGAAATTTGATTGGCTGGTAGCAGCCATGTTTTTGTTTTATGTATCCGAGTCATATTTTGTTATGACATCCACCAAAGAAGATTCATATTCATTTTCAACTTCGCCGATCCGACAGTTACAGTGTTGAGTTGTATCGCCTCCTACAGGTGCAACTTTGTTGTAATTTTGTTTGAATTCTCAAATTATTATATAGTTTCATTACGTTTGGGTGTTGTGTTCAGGACATGAAGATCAATTTGTGAAAAAGGGATGCCAACTGTTGAATTGACTAATCATCAATGCTTTAATTAGATCAAGTAGTCATAAAGTTATCTAAAATTAGTTTGGTAACTTTTTGCCAGCAGCATCCCTAGCTGAAGTGTGCAAAATTTAGTGAAGATTCACTAAAAATGGCAGATATTTTTTTATAGAAGGAAATTAAATCAAATATGTACATTTAAGACTTAACGGGAAAAAATTATCGTTTCCAGCAGTTACTCAAAAATGCAAATCATAATATTTTTGTGCCACCTAGTGTTGTGTGTCTGTGCGTCTGAATAGATGTGCACATTTGGGACCTTCCCAACAAGTTTAGGGTCTCTATGAATTATGGTCACTGATGTACTTTGATGTACCATATACTTCAGAAAAACAGACAAGAAATCAGTATAAACCAGTCCAGAAAATCAGTAAAAACTATTTTTGTACTTCCAGCACAGTGCTTGGACCCTTAAAAGTAAAGTGTTGTGTAGTACATACCAAACACGAACTGGAGGGGGAATTAATTTTATTTTCTGCAGCAATGCAGAGTGAGCCTGCGGTAATGTACTGAGAAGAGAGAGAACGGACAAAATTGAAGCTTGGATTGGAATATGTAGCTTGTTTAATAAAAGACAGAACACTTAATTGTAGTTTCTTACGATGAGAGATCCCCAGTAAGAAATACCACTATAGACAAAGATGGGTTCTGCATAAACTGAAGACACAATGCCTAACAGGAGAGTCAGCACACCGATCATTATCTGGACCGTCTGTGAGGGACAAAAAGAATTCAGAAAGTGTGAGTAGGATGAGAGTCTTTCATAAAGGGGAACAATATAAAATATACATTTATGGCAGATGTAGTTATGGACTTATGATTGTACTAGAAAAATATCAAAAAAAAAATATTCCGCAAATTTGGAATTATCAGTGTATGAATATCATTGTGTGCAACTCCAACATTTTTCTCTGTGACTGACACACTGTAAAGTTTACGGTTTATTCTGTAAATGATAAACCTGATCTCATACTGATGTGTTTCCTGCTCTGTCACCAAGACAATGTCACATTCTTTAATAAAAATTGTGTATGCTTAGTTAATGTGTGCACCGCTCTTCGTTTAGAATTTATTCCTGCATTTATTTGCTTACCTCACAGTGATATACACACAGAAAAGGGTTTATGAGACATTTCTCACCCCAAGGGCTTTCGGTTGGCCTTTCAGAAATGCCTGAAGTCCTTGAAGAGGTGAAGCTCCCGCCACCTGTCGTACATAAACAGGCACAGGAGCATTGGTCACCGTCGTAACAGGTGCTGTTTGTGTTGCTGGTTGCAGCTGGATGATGAGCGTTGAAGAGTTCATGGGTATGACAGTGTGGGACATTCTGGTTAATCTTCAACTAACCTGTACAAAAAAAATATGATTATGAAACAGATCATGTTTAAACTGATCTACATCATTTACATTTAAGGCATTTAGCAGATGCTCTTTCCAAAAACAAAACACAAACTGAATTTTTTTTTTTTTTTTTTTTTAATTCTGATGGTTACGACTTACAGCTTAGGAAAATTAAAAATTCAGTATCTCAAATCAAATCAAAAAAAGATTTACAAAACAGAAATGTTCAAGATCTCCAAAGTAGGTTTAATTATGCACTTAATACGCATGGAGGCGATCATCCTGTGGCATTGCTGAGGCGTTAGTGAAGCCCAGGTTGCTTTGATAGTGGCCTCAGCTCGTCTGTATTGTTTGGTCGGATGTTACCCATCTTCTTGAAAATAACCCATAGATTCTCTATGGCAGGGGTTCCCAACCTTTTTCACTCCGGGGCCCCCTCCTTTTCCGGTCAATTTTGCAAGGCCCCCCTATGCCTGACATTTCCTCTTATCCTGTACTTCTGCAGCAGAGAGAAAACTGTTTATTTTTAAACAATTTTTTTATTAACCAAAACATTTGTTTTGCCTTATTATTCTTCTAATGCATGTCATAATCTATTTTTTTAAATAACTCAAAATTCAAATAAACTTTAAATTAAAGCTATACTTCATAACTTAAAAGTAAACCCTCTGCTCAATTCTAACTTTTTAAAATAATATAAATGCTATAAACCTATGTAAAATTATAGAAACCTGCCATACCAAACAGGACAACAGGGAGATGCCAAAGGACCACTCACTAAACCTGTCCCATTGAACTGGACTGACTGAATATATACTGTTTTTATCCATTAAAAAAAAAATAAAAAAATAATAATTTTGTTGAAACACATCGATCTGAAGACGGGATCAGTGAACAGTTCCTCCATCAGAGCGCATCTGATGCTCGCATGTCCATAACAAGCCTCACAAGATCCTCCTCTATGGGTGAGCAATGAGCATCCATTATAAAACACTCACAGGATATTAATTTATACAACTATGCAAATACTGAAATTTCACACAAAAATACGATAGGGATCAGAGCCCCGAGAGCGCGCATAATTTGTGAATCACATAACGCGTGCCTAATGTACGACTCTGATACACAGGAATGTCACTCATTAGGCACGTGCAAGTTCGTTATTATTACTCTAATCGTCTTTACCTTTACATTAGCGTGACGGTTTGCTTCATACAGCCCAGAGATGTAGTTTGCGTGCAGCGGTTGGAAGTTTTGAGCCGATGTCCAGTCTGTATTTAACAGTGCGATGAGGCTTGCTGCGCCGAGTCCGAAGCAATCAATCACAGAGCACGAGAGAGGCCGTGCTTTGATCATTTTAATTTAACACATTAATAATAATGGCCAATCAAGCACAGTAATATCATGGTCAGCAAACCACTTGGAAGTGGTGGGCAGGTGCTAAAGTCCTGCTGGAAAAGGAAATCAGCATCTCCATAAAGCTTGTCAGCAGACGGAAGCATAAAGTGCTCCAAAATCTCCTGGTAGACGGCTGCATTGACTCTAGACTTCAGAAAACACAATGGACCAACACCAGCAGATGGCATGGCAGCCCAAATCATCACTGACTGTGGAAACCTCACACTGGGCTTCAAGCAACATGGATTTTGTGCCTCTCCACTCTTCCTCCAGACTCTGGGACCTTGTTTCCAAATTAAATGCAAAATTTACTTTTATCTGAAAAGAGGACTTTGGACCAACAGTCCAGTTATTTTTCTCCTTAGCCCAGGTAAGATGCTTCTGACGTTGTCTCTGGTTCAGAAGTGGCTTGGTAGCCCTTTTCCTGAAGACGTCTGAGCGTGGTGACTCTTGATGCACTGACTCCAGCTTCAGTCCACTCCTTGTGAAGCTCTCCCAAGTGACTGAATCAGCTTTGCTTGGCAGTATTCTCAAGCTTGCAGTCATCCCTGTTGCTTGTGCACCTTTTATTACCATACTTTTTCCCTCCAGTCAACTTTCTATTAATATTTCGATACAGCACTCTGTGAACAGCCACCCCTTTCAGCGATGACCTTCTGTGGCTTACCTTTAGGCTTGCTGCGATAGACGGTGTGAAGCCGCAACACCGGTTACGTCACTTGTCCACCACGGCACCGCCCCCACTGTTGGTTTGATTTTTTTATGGTAATAAAAATCTGAACAGACACTACAATTAAAAACTGAACACAGCTGCTCAAAGCAGCGTGCTGATTGACAGTCGCATGATCACAGATGAGATTTAATTTATCACGTGAGAAGAGAGTCAAGCAGACTGACAAGAAGAGGCGAGACAGACAAGACAACGGCGGATGAATTAGTTTCGAAATGAAATGCAAAAGCACCTGTTTGGCAATATATTGGATTTGGAAAAGGCTGTTGATTTTTGCTGTTTATCTAAGGTGAATTTGGAAGGTTGATTTTTGAACAGTTTCAAGCATATCGACGACGAGTGTGGACGTTGATATTGAGGAAGCCCCATCCTCATTCAAATCAGAGGTGTGGTGGCATTTTGGCTTTCCAAAGACTAAAAATGACAGCGGTGAGGTGGTAGACAAAACAAAAACTGTGTGCAAACACTGCAAGAAGACGTTTACATACATTATCAGCACAACGAATATGATGCAGCACAAACCGTCATCACAGTGAAAAGCTCCAGTCACAGCTGTCTGTATGCAAAAAGCTATTAATAGGCCAAACCACACTGACCGGAGGATTTGCAGCCCCACTCGCTCCGACGAGTGCGAGAGCTGCGGAGATCACACGGTGCATCTGTGTTTTCATGGGAAAAGACATGAGGCCGTTTTCTGTAGTAGAAAATGAAGGATTTCGGCTACTGGTGAACACACTGGAACCCAGATACCAAATCCCATCACGACCCCACTTTAGCCAGACTGTCATGCCAACGCTTTACAGAGAAACAAACACTCAGAAAGGCAGACAGCATGTCAATTACAACCGACAGCTGGACCTCCAGGGCTACCCAGAGTTATCTTACGGTCACAGCCCATGTGATAACCAGCGAGTGGGAGATGGCCAATTTTGTCCTTTCGCCCTCTGTTTGAAACACACACCGGGGCTAATATTGCTGAAGTTTTAAAATCAGCTGTGAGTGAATGGGGGCTTCAAAAGGCTGACTGTGGAATTGCTGTTGTGACGGACAACGCGAGAAATATTGATGTTGCTGTCAGAGAGGCTGGACTAGCCCCCCATGTCAGGTGTTAAAATAACCCAGCGCTGGGTTCGTCCCTTTTTGACCCAGCAGTTTTTAGAGTGTAAATTAACAGCAAATGTTGATTTTTGGGGTGAACCATCACTGAGCTAGACTTGAGGTGCATGCGCTCTCAAACTGTTTGGGAAAGGCCCATACAGACAGTACCTCCAGGATTACACAGTTATGCAAACGACAGAATTTACCGCAAAATCACGCAAACTCCACAATATTCAGAGGAGCTTGCCATTTTTTGAAATGGCCGCAGATTTGGCTCAGATTTTGAGCCTCGACGTCCTGACCACATTGTTTCCATTCATCAAAGAGGCTCGCGCACTCTGTAAACAACCCACAAACTACCACAAACTCTCGGTTTACTGGGAATTTATAACAGCTAAAGGGCGTTGTTAGGAAAAAACGTGAACGTGAATACTTTTACAGTTATCCAACATCTCCATGTGCTAGAGTTTTCTCACCACTACACCTGACTGTAAATGCTTTGAAAACACAAGATTGCGCAAGACTTGTTCGGGAAGAATAACAAAGTAGGCCAAACTGTAAAACTGTTTGTGCTGCCAACAAGTGTTTATAATTAAGACAATACTTATCATATTATTTATAAGAAACACTAGTGTGAAATGAGCCATTTTGTATAGTTTAAAACAGCAGAAAGACACATTTAGAAACGGCCCAATCTAACGAGAAAACAAGGTGAATATCGGTCATCTGCTCGAGTGTCTCTCTTCATTTATATATATAACTGTTATATATATCGACTTCGATGCGAATCATAATGGATTCGAACTCGCAGAAATGTATAATAAACACATTTTATGATAAACGTAGCTCCTCGAGTAAACACCTCACAATAAACTCGAGTTCAGTGCAAAACACATCTGATATCGAGACATTTAGCATCATAAGTTATGAGACTCACCGATAAATAACAGAAGTTGTGTAGTCTTTAGTTCAGAGTTCAGAAATAGGGTCTTATCCAGTAGAGAAGTGGGTGGGACAGTACAGGAGTGTGTGTGTGTGTGTGTGTGTGTGTGTGTGTGTGTGTGTGTGTGAGAGAGAGAGAGAGTGTGTGTGTGTGTGTGTGAGAGAGAGAGAGAGAGAGTGTGTGTGTGTGTGTGTGTGTGTGTGTGAGAGAGAGAGAGAGAGAGAGAGAGAGAGAGTGTGTGTGTGTGTGTGTGTGTGTGTGTGTCTGTGATTTAACCGGAATAAATAGATCTCCGCAACGTCATTGAAGCGCTCGCGAGTGACGTACTCACCACACGATCTTATCACAGGACAAACTCAACACTTTTAGTTTCGATTTCCATGTGTGCACGCTCAATAACAAACACCATCCCGGCTGTGATTGGTCCATCCTGACGCTAAACGGCTGTGATTGGCTCATCCTGACGCTAAACGGCTGTGATTGGCTCGTTCTTCTGAAGTCTCCTTGTATTTTGTGGAGTTGAAATGTAATAAATTCCTCGTGTTTCCAGGAGATAAGTGACTGGATTACAGTCAAACACGGCAGATATAGAGTTGTTCAGGAGGATATCTCATGTTTGCTGAGCTGTTCATGACCTAAACAATCATTCTCCATGATATGCCTTTCTTAGTTTACTTATAGCGTTCATCTATTCTTTATAATTTACACACACTAAAATTTGTTTTGATGTAGAATGATTAACTTTATGAATTAACTTTAATTTTTAAATCTTTTTACTTTGCTAATATCCTTCAAACCACTATAGTTTTTTTTTGTAAGGAGTCATTTAAAATATAACTATTTAGTATGATCACGTTTTTATTGTATTTTAATAAAGGTCAGAAAAAGTCATTTTTAGATAAATATATCTGTTATTACTCTGACAATCAGGATAAATATCACTGACCTCTCTTGAACTCCTGACATACTGTAGTGAGGAGGAATATTTCTGTTGGATATTGATACTGTCAAACGATATTGTTGGAATCTCGGAGCAATTTGTTTTATTTTATTTTATTTTTTTACAGCTGATGAATGATGAAAGCATTGACAGCCGATCAGAATTCATTCCACTTTAAAGAGGTCCAGCGTTTAACTGTAGATGACAAACCTGCAGCACATGCTTAGAGCAAACAGTGCTATCGTTCATTGTTGTGGACTCTATTAATCTTGATAGCTATCGTTGTTGGTGCGAACAGGCTTTAAGAGTTCCACCCAAGCTCTGCATTTACTGGATTAGCTTTTGGCTTTTTACAGTGCCTAGTGACTACATCTGTTCATGGGCGTGTATAATTAATCAATAACACAAGTTAATCAATAAAAAATGCATTTAAATATTAAGTTTAACACATATTTGTCAATGTTAAACATTCCTCATTTATCTGTAATATTAATTAGATGCTGAAATGGATATTTATACAGTGATACTGTCATTCGGTGTAATGGATGACACTGTGGTGTAACAGAGAATTTGCATTACACTGAATGACAAAACTTTTACGTCAGCTTATATTGCAGGCAAACAAATGGCCACCTGTATCAAACTCTGAGCCTGACCAGTAAAGACGATCACAATTTTTTTACAGCATCTCCTTATTTTTTTTGGGCATTTCACTGAATGACATGTTGTTGTAACTTAGGTTACACCATGAAAAGGTGTGGTAAAACTGCATTTTCGGGACAAAAAACGCCTGGTTATTTAAATACTTGAAAAAAGAAAACATTAAGACATAGTCCTTTTAATATAACATGATGTCTTTGATGCAACATGCACAGTTGATATTGAAGTACACATTTATTTGAATACAGTATTACATCCTACTTGCTCAAAATGGCAATCACACTGACTTTTGGTGTGTGTTTCTTTTAAGTGATGGATTTGTTCTCATCCAGAGTCCAAACTGATGACTATTTGAATATAAGACTAACGATGCTTTAATCCATTGCTATAGCAATCCAATAGGGGTGTGACGAGGCGCTTACTCCACGAGACGAGACGAGACACGAGATTGGGTTCACGAGAACGAGACGAGATTTTTACACTATTTTTAAGAAATCCTCAATGATGAAATATATGAATGGAAAATAGTCTTTTATTCAACTGAAAATCACAAAATGCAAAACAATTTAGGAGCATTTTGAAATCAACTTGTAATGAATGTTATTTTACTTCTATTTTAATGAAGTCTATGCAGTAAAGGACATGCAAACAGTGCAAAATGTTTTGCTATAAACTCTACCTACTGGCTTCTCCCCTGTATGATTTCACATGAGAAATGTAACTCCTTGCCACAAATCGAACATAAAAAAAATTATAAACAGTATAAATAAAATAAATATATAAATAACAGAAATAACACTTTAAGTGCAAACAGTAAGTGTATCCATAATCAAAGTACTGCTCTCTCAAAACTAAAAGTGCAAACAGAAACTATTTTTTTCTTCAAGCATGAAAAAGAGTTAAATGAACTACACAGAACAGCCTAAGATATGGCCTCATATCAGCTGCAATGAAAACGCCGATGTCTCTCGTTATTGCCGTGGCTCTTGCATTTGACGGTGGAAGCGATGCAAAGGCATTTAGAGTTGTTTGCCCTTTTAATGTTTTCGTCACAGGTGCGGCTGGTTTTAGTAGAGAGCTGTGGTGGTTCTGTATGTGTTTTTGCATAGTGCTCGTGTTAGCCGCGGTGTACGGCATTGTTTTCTTACAATGTTTACATATTGTGTTCGTCTTGTCTGTCACTCTTTCGCCGTTTCTTATTTCCACCGGAAAACCAAAATGTTGCCACACAAATGATTTAAATGTGGCAGGGGGATCTTCAATACTAATTTCACCCTCACGCTCCATCATGCTGACATCACAACTCACGACGAGACAACTTTTCACCTCGACGAGAAATCTCGTCGCGTTTTAATCTCGCGAGATCTCGTAACACGAGATCTCATCACACCCCTACAATCCAATGATATATATGTTATGCATGTTTGCATGCTGTACATTTACCACTTTATATCCGATTATGTCTTTTGAACTTGAGTTTATAATAATATTTAATTTCAATAATTCATGGAATGGGGCATTTTTGTTTACAAATATTGTATGTACTGGTGCTTTTCTTAACAGCAGTCTCAGATAAGTCTTTAAAGTATATTATTATGTTGACAGAAAATGTTTCAGGTGCCAATATTTGGTAATGCGATATATCAGGATAATTAATATGCACAATATTGTTTCCTTAGGCACTCCAAAATACCACAAATAATTCTTTATTACAAATTATTCCGGAATATGCTGGAAAACCTGAGAATGTGCAGGAGCTGGAGGATTTTACTGAAGAACAGCAGGCAGTTTAACGGCTCAGGACTAACAAGAACTTCATGAACAACTACCACAAAATATAAAAACAGTCATGGATCATCCAGGAAACAACACACAGCATCATGATTCAAGGGTATGTACATTTTTGAGTGTGGCAGTTTTTATAAATTCATTTATTTTGTCCTGTGGAGTTTATGCAAATATCTGTTATGTGAAAAAGCTTATTCAGGATAGTACTAAATAAACATATGCAATTTTTACGATCCCTCTTATTTTGTTAAAATTATTACAATTATAGGAGGTAGCCGTGATTGTGTCCTCGTCTTCTGGCATCACAAGAACGGCTGTACAATGCCGAAAAGTGTACAATGTCAGTAGACAAAGAAAACAAAAGCTCACCGCTAATACATAACAGCAAGTGGCCACGGGAGGAGGACCACCTACAGCCACTCCAGACCTAACGCTTCTTGGGGAGAAGAATTGTTGAAACAATTGTTATTGTTTTCTTTGCGCACAAAAAGTATTCTCGTAGCTTTGTAAAATTACGGTTGAACCCCTGATGTCACATGGTCTGTTTTAACAATGTCCTTACAACGTTTCTGTGCCTTGATCCCGGTAGTACCCTTGCTGTCTATGGGAGGGGCAGCTCTCAGATTCCATCAAAATATCTTAATTTGTGTTCCGAAGATAAACGAAGGTCTTCCGGGTTTGGAACGACACGAGGGTGAGTAATTAATGACAGAATTTTCATTTTTGGGTGAACTATCCCTTTTTAAATGTATATCAGAGCATTCTCTGATGGGGCACGTAGTTGCATGAGCGTACAATCTATCACACCCACAACCCCAGGGAACCCAAAGTCAGCCCAAAACTCCTCTTTAACCCAATTTTGGCTAGAAGGCATCATTGGGAATTTTATGAATTTGTATGCATGTTGGACTAGGCTTGATGTTACTGCATGTATGTCCGAACTTACAGTTGGGATATGCCTCCAGTTGAACTCAGGGCATGTTGGAATGACCCACTTGCAAAAAAATGTAGTGCAGCAGTTACTTTAACAGCAATGGGGAGTGCATATGGGCAGTATGCATTTGTCTATTGGGCATCTGCCAGGAGATGACAGAGGTTTGTTACTGGCTGGCAGGATAGGCATAGTCTCTGGCGACACTCCACCTGAGACAGGGACAGATATGTGGACCTTGGCTGGTGGACCCTCTGCCTCCTCCGTCTCCCAATTCTTTGGCCCATCAGGTACTCAACGAGTGATGTTTTGCTCAAATTACATGTTCAGTAGTCAGTTGTTCAGTTGTCCGCGTTGGATCCAGGCTTTGATATGGATTACTGGTTGTTGATAAACACCCTCAACCTGACGAGTCAGTTTAAATACATTCGTCATTACTGCAAATAGGTAGGCTAAATCTGATACATGCAATGACTATCCATTATGACATGTAGGCATTTTAATATTTATGTACACTATAATAATCTTTTACATTTTAATTCTTTAATTTTTCATATTTGACATGTTTGTGTGCTGCTGTGCGTCCCTATCTGTGTAATAAGCAGAGTATACTCGTGTTGTGGACCCGCCTATAGGCGCATATTAATAACGCGCTCTTTAAATAAAAAATAATAATATTGCACCATTGACCAATTGAAACCTGGTCAAAAGTCTATTTCAGTTGCCTCAAAATAGCAATAGGGCCTATTGTCTTATAAATTAACAAATATGTTAAATATATTAACACAATAAATGATTCAGTATATTTTCAATATACATGAAACAATTTAATATATTACAATATAGGAATTGATGCTTTTCATATATTGATTTTTTTTTTTACAATATTTACTTACATGTAATATATGTATTCAATATTATTTATAATATATAGATATACACAAAGTATCATATTTCATCACATCTAAATGTGAATACAAACACACACACACATATATACACACACAGACTAGAGCATATATATATATATACATTTATTGAGAGAGAGATAATATTTATATTATAGTGACATATTATAAAGTGATAGAAATGTTTGTGAATGTGTTCAGCTATATATAAACCCACGCATTAACTCTTGAAATAGAAATTGAGTGTTTCAATAAAGTTATTATATGTAAAAATGTAGTGCAGGTTTGAAATGTATTTTTATATGCCTCAATATATAGCCATACATGGCCCATGAATATACTGCAGTATAGCTTACCATGTATGGAAATGTATTATTTAATATACTGCATTATATTTTCCAATACGTTCCCAAATATGTTTTGTTTCATAAGGGAACACTGTCTACTTATTTATATTTGTTTGCATTCACTGTATTGTGGAGGAGCATCTGCAGGCTGGTGATGAATGGAAGAGCTGCTGGGCACAGTTATCTGCAAGACAAAAAAACACTATATGATCAACTTTCTTGCTTGATTGCTTATTTATTGATAATATTATGTAACAATTATTGCACTTGTTATTGCTTTACACATTTCCAATACATGGACTCTCAACACTAAATGTGACCCTGGACCACAAAACAAGTCATAAGGGTATTTTTTTTTAAATTGAGTTTTATACATCACCTGAAAGCTAAGAAGAAATAAACTTTCCATTGATGTTGTCATGAATCCTGTCCGTGGTCTTCTGTCTGCTCTCCACCAGAGGTCGCCTTTGCATTATATTGACTCTCACACCACACAGACTGTTACACGTCACCCTGGACTACATTTCCCATGTTCCATTGCACTGATTGGACTCACCTACAGCCAATCACACACACACTATATAACACCTACTCAGACCCTTCTCATATCGCAGAGTATTGTTAAGCGTTTATGACTGTGTTAGCAATAGCTACTTTACGGAGCCAGTTCCCTGTCTTAGTTCTAGTCAAAGTCCAGTCACTTCGCGTTGCCTGTTTTCCTGATTATCTGCCTGTCTTGGATTACTCTTTGTCTTGCCGTTTTGGATACAGTTTGCCCCTCGTCTGGACTATAGGGTGTCTGTTGGATTCCCCGTTTGCCTGGCCCTTAGGATTATGTTTGCCATCGATCGACCCACGCTTGTCTCTGGATTACGCTTTGTCTTGCCTGTGCTATATCTGTTTGCTGGTGTTCGACCCTGCCCATCTTGACAATGCCTTTGAATAAAGCTTTGCATTTGGATCTGCACGTCTCTCTCAGTCGCTGCGTAACATATGTATGGTTTGTTAGGATAGGACAATATTTGGCTGAGATGCAACTATTTGAAAATCTGGAAACTGAGGGTGCAAAAAAAATCAAAATCTTGAGAAAATCACCTTTAAAGTTGTCTGAATGAAGTCCTTAGCAATGCATATTACAAAACAAAAATTTTAGTTTAGATATATTTACGGTAGGAAATTTACAAAATATCTTCATGGAACATGATCTTTACTTAATACCCTAATGATTTTTGGCATAAAAGAAAAATGTATTATTTTGACCCATACAAAATATGGCTGTGGTTGGCTATTGCTACAAATATACCTGTACTACTTATGACTGGTTTTGTGGTCCAGGGTCACAAATTCAAATAATGCCTTTTTTGAGTGCCATTTTACTCAAAGTCTAATTAAACTGGTGCTCAAGTGTCTCTTACCTCTGAGCTGTTAAGATCCTGGAAATGAATGGGCCTGCAATCAGAGGGCTGTGATGGTAAAACCTGAGCAAACTGCACCTTTGGAAAAAGTACACATCGTGTTTTATGCCTTCTTACTGTGAGATGCCATATATGCAATAAAACTGGCAGACAGTTTCAGTATTACAGGATTATAAACCTCACTGTAGCAGAAGATTAACATTTAGGAAAAATTAAGCAGGGCTCTGAACAGGTTTAAAGGAAGGAAAACAAAAACTGGAAACAAACAAAATTTTGGCAGGAATGTAACCAGTAACAGAAACAAAATCAAATTTAATAGTTCTGAACAGAATCGAAAATTTGAAATGGCCATTAACCGGTTAAAAACGTTATTTTATCGTTCCATTTAATATTTGAATTTTGCAGTCAACCAATCATGAATTTAAGTAGTGCGGCCTATGCAAATGTGACATTGATTTATTCAATGAGTGAAATGCCCGCACTAAGTTGTAAATTCAACATTGGTAAGTAGCAATGGTAATGCCCCGGCCGCGTTAGACATGCGAGGATATGTCACAAACTGCCAAGCATTAGGCCTACATTTTAGTGAAAATGAATGGCAAGTAATATTGCTTGTTGTGTGTTTTAAAACCAGCAAGAATTGCATGATAGTGTAGAATATAGATTGATGCACTTGCAGCACTTCTGTGAACAAAGAAAACACAATAAAACTTTATACATAAAAAGTAATATATAGGTCTATATACGAAATATGTTTAACTTAAATCATTAACATATTAACAAAATAGTAATAATTAACAATAGAGTTTTGTTTTATTGTGACATGATCCAAAGTTCACGGAAAGGAAAATGAGGCAGAAAGCTTTACTTTTCTTTATTTTACAGTTTTTTTAATTTTACAAAAGCTTTACAGTTTTGAATGAGCTTGCAGCATTGGCATGACCATAGATTACGGAGTAACAGTTGGTAAAACAATGCAGTTATCGCGCCGGCGCCTCACACGCTCACATATTATATAGATTTTTTTGCTTACTTGACTTTGCAGCCTGTTCATTATATAAATAAAATACAGTTAAATAAACATATACAAAGGTGCACTGCTCAGTGTAAACAGTCCGTAGTACAATCTGTGCCGCTCAGCATGAGCACCTCTTATATCCTATGTGAAGGATGATTTATGTCGATAATGTGGGTAAAGTGCAAAGCCTATACATAAATAATATTTTAGCATCCAGATACATCGCGATTATGGAAACATTTGGATTCGTGCCGAATGAGTGAGAGAGCTAGGTTTCAGTTTCACTTTAAATTAATTTGTTTTTGGCTTGACGTTTATAATGTCTATTGTTTTGTGAGTTGTTGAGTAGAGAAGGGAACCAAAATGGCCTAGTTGTGTTTATAATATTTGTAAACATTTGTTTTGCCGCTATTTTAGCCTACATTATTTCTGAATGTAATAATAAAATGTGACATACAGCCTACATGACTTATGTTTTTTCCTCTCAAAATGCAATTTTATACAAGTAGCGTTTAACCATGCAGCAAACATTTTTAAATATCTGGAACAAATACTTTAATGTCTTTAAAGCATTGACAGTTTTTCCTATCATTTAATACATTTGATGATGATGCTGTATTGCCTATGACTAAGTGCAAGATAGGCAGATCAAGATTCTCTTCATGTTTTTTTATTTTCGAGGAAAAACACAGTACTTTATTATTATTATTATTATAGGCAAACAAAAAGTTTAAAAAACAACATTATTAACTTTTTCATTGTATTTTTCTAACAACTTTATAACAAAAGTGTAACACTTTATAATAACTGCACACTATGAATCATTAGTTAAAGGGGTCATATGATGTTGCTAAAAAGAACATTATTTTGTGTATTTGGTGTAATGCAATGCGTTTATGTGGTTCGAGGTTCAAAAAACATTTTCCACATACTGCACATTATTGCTGCTCCTCTATGCTCCGCCTTTCTGAAACACGTTGATTTTTACAAAGCTCATTGTTCTGAGAAGCGAGGCGTGCTCTGATTGGCCAGCTATCCAATGCGTTGTGATTGGCCGAATATCTCAAGCGTGTGACGGAAATGTTATGCCCCTTACTAAAATAATAAAACTCACTATAAACGAGGCATTTGTTGCATTCAGGGAGGACATATTACTGATTATAATGACTTGTACAGTCTTTTTACGTGTTGCGCCGCCCCGCGTAAACATAACACCATGTCTGCATTTGTGATCGTAGAAATGCCAAACAAGCACTACTCTGCTCAAAACTCACGTTTGAATCGTCAGTGGCAAATTCTTTAAATATCGAAATGTACTTGCAGGCTGCGAGTCAGAAGCGCCAGATTGTCCTTGCGAAGTTGGAATTGCCCCACTTTATAGTGTTCACATCACAGCCATTCATTGTGTTCACATTGTAGGCTACTCTCTCAAAGGTTCAGGAAATAGTCCTCGGTAAAATGCGCTTCACACACTCAAATATTTGCATTGTACTGTTCTGGAACAGTGTTGTAAATACAACTGAACCACTGATTTCTAGTTGTGTCCTCTTTTGGAAGCCCAAACAAAGTAGTTTCTCTTTCACAACGAAACACAGCATCTCCAGGACATGACGCCGGCGGCAGAAACAATACTACAGCCAGAATAAAAGTTACGCCTTCTTTCATTGCGTATACATTTGGGCGGTGTTTTACAAATCTCCCCACATCGTGACGTAGACACGTGGGGGCGTGTTTGAATGAGTCATTTTAGGGGGGCGTGGACAAGTCTTAACTTTTGTAAAGAATATCTCTTTAGTTTTGAGTCAACTTCAGGGATCTTATCTATGCACAAACAGCTTGTAACACTCCAAAGAGAAAGGAAAACATGAAATCGTGTCATATGACCCCTTTAAGCATTAGTAAAGTCAATTCATCCTTTTTAAAGCATTGTTCCAACATTATTAGGCATTAGTAAGCAATTTATAAATACAGCTATAAATGTTTTGTTCTTGAGTATATCTATAATGCTTAATTGTATTTTCATACTTTATTAATGATCAATTTATCATCTCAAAATTATTACGTTATTTACAAACCAGTTATTTTGTTTGTTTATTTTTTTCTGTTAGGAAGATAACTGAGCCTTTAAATCTCCTTTGTAATAGATATGTTTATAAATCAACAACAAGGCATTTAAAGCTGTATTTATAAACTCCATCTCTGCAACTGCTGGGGTTTTAATGTTTGGGGGCGCAATGTGAGCTAAGTTCACTTTATTTACATTCACATAATTTCAAACATTTCTGTGGACCGGAGTTCAAAACTCAAGAATTTTACATGATAAGAACTCAAGGGTTTGAACATTTGAGATTAAAGAATTTAAGAAATAAATATTTGTATTGTAACGTAGTGTTTGTTGGTTTTTCTAAAGCATGAACCCAAGAGTCAACAGCCTTAAAAGTAACTATTTCCATTTTATATACATATCTGGGGGGTTCAGCTGAGAACTCCTGATGGGAAGTCCTGATTTGGCTCATTACTCACCTGAGGAGGACAGCAGCAGGCGTTGGCTTTACAGGCAAATGCTGACAGACAGATGGAGATGATAAACTCAAGCACGGCAAATACCAACAACACACCTCTGATTCCCCTTAAGAGAGTCTGAGAGAAAAATCAACATTAAAGGGATAGTTCACTTTGAAATTAAAATTTGGTATCTATCAGCTTACCCCAAGGGCATCCAAGATCTAGGTGTCTTTTTTTCTTCAGTAGATCCAATTTTGATGTTTTTAGGTCAAACCGTTCTAGTCTGTCAGTCATATAATGGCAGGTATAGGTCACTGTCTCTATAAGAGGGAAAAAGAACATGCACAGAGAAATCCAAATTAAACAATTCCCCATCGTAACTACACATTGATGGCCTAAGACACGAAACGAGCGGTTTGTGTGAGAAAACAAACAGTATTTAAATAGTTTTTTACCTCTTGTACACAACCATGTCCAAGTGATCTGAGTGCACACGCATCCAGTGTGTGACGTGTGTGTGCGCGCGCTCTGGCTCACGCTGCATTCACACGGGGCGTCGGCGTCAACGCTTGACGGAGGGCGTGTCTGAAGCGTGGTGCTGACGCAACTTTGTGGTATTTTCTTGTTGGAAGATGCGCACTCAGTGTTGCCAGATTGGGCGGTTTTGAATTTGATTGTGCGGGTAAATATTGACTTGGGCGGGTGGACAAAATTTGGGCTCGTTTTTGGTCAGTTTGGCGGTTTTCAAAACATATAAATTGTATAGGCTAATTGGTTAACAAACAAGCCCAAGTGTGCATATATAGCCTACTGCATGCATCCAATCAGTCATCACAACGTTACTAAACATACACGCACCTGCAAAGAGACTGGTGCTGATGTTGACGTCGAGGTTGCACTTTTAGCCAATTACTAGGGATCAGCAGACAGACGTGATGATTCACGAGTGACGGGTTTTTAGCGCGATAACAGATCTGATTTTAAATGTATAACTGTAAGTGATCATAATGCCTATATATAAGTTCGATGGTAAAGAGTGGAGAGTTTTTTAACTCTAAAAACGTGAATTAAACCTGTTGAGGGAGATGACAGGAAGGCTATCACTGCAACTCCGAAATCAGAGCACAGTTAAATTATTTAATCAAAATCTGTTTATATCTATACGATCCTGTCTTTTATCTTTTAAACGGTCTAGATTGGATCCTTTAAATCTGATGGACTTGTTAGTTTTGACTGTGCAAAGTTATACATTATGTTCAATATGAACTTCACGAAAGACTTAGTTCTGTGTGAAATTATAGAGCGACACGAAGGTAAGAGCATTATTGTTGTTGTTACATTTTTTTTTATTGTCGGATTATCATACAGAATGACACAGTTTTGACTGTCATGGTGTGTGCATGAACGAGTGTGAAATACCTATAATTACTTTGCTTATTCCGATCACTTATATTGGGCACTTTTTTGCATCTAAATTCTGACTGTTGACATTGAAAATGATGCATGAGTTTTTCGAGGGTATCGGTTAATTTCTTGATTGCCGTTTTGACAGTGTCTGCTTGCATATTTATTTGGTAGTTCTCTTTAATGTGTTTGCCCCGATTTGATCCATGGGAAATTTATCTAGCATTATATTTATATTATTTTGTCTTCATTATTTCATTATAAGGAGTTAAAAATGGCTCTTATCAACCTTGATTTACATTATATCACATTATTTTGACAGTTAAAGTTTTGGGCGGGTTTTTGTGAGCTTTTGGGCTGGAAATCGTCCATCCAATCTGGCAACACTACGCGCACTGTCATTGCTCGTGTCGTTTCTGAACTGTCTACTCTAGGATAATGATGACTTCTTTTAAGCAGACCCGCTTGCTGTCATGCATTGTATTTCTATACGAGCGCTCCATGTATCCGTTTCATTCATTCATTCAATTAACTAGCCAAACACACATGCCGCAACTCCATCCTCCTCACCCTGCATCACTTCCACCTAACCATGTAAAAAATAACAGATCCAGGAACAGTTTACTGAGACATGACACCGGCGAGGAAAAAAAAAGGAATCATACTATGACGAAGGATTAGTCCATGACTAATACTTGTGCTATTGCGAAATTAAAGAGCCATCATTTTGTACCAAAAGGAATATACATAACCGTATATAATAATACTGTCAAACAATTCAAATAATTTTTTAAAGCACCACGCTTCAGACACGACCTCCGTCAAGCGTTGACGCCCCGTGTGAATGCAGCGTGAGCCAGAGCGCGCGCACACACACGTCACACACACACGTCACACACCGGATGCGTGCGCACACACACACACACGTCACACACCGGATGTGTGTGCGCACTCAGATCACTTGGACATGGTTGTGTACAAGAGGTAAAAAACGATATAAATACTGTTCGTTTTCTCACACAAACCGCTCGTTTCGTGTCTTAGGCCATCAATGTGTAGTTACGATGGGGAATTGTTTAATTTGGATTTCTCTGTGCATGTTCTTTTTCCCTCTTATAGAGACAGTGACCTATACCTGCCATTATATGACTGACAGACTAGAACAGTTTGACCTAAAAACATCAAAATTGGATCTACTGAAGAAAAAAAGACACCTACATCTTGGATGCCCTTGGGGTAAGCTGATAGATACCACATTTTAATTTCAAAGTGAACTATCCCTTTAACACAAATAATTTTAACAAAACCAATCATAAATATAGCTGCCAGCAGCGATTACTGGGGTTCAAGCACTTTAAGGCATTTAAGCAGACATGAAAAATTGTTTAGCAAACCTGTAACTACCTAAACAATGATTATAAAAAGCAGTTTTGGCAAATTCAGGTAATTAACAATTTTTAATGTTTATGATCTTCATAAAACTTTGCATGCTTGTTTAGAATAGAAGTTTTGAGTTTTCTTTTAGGCTTTATAGGCTTTTGGGTATATTTGGACAGGCCTGTTTTCTAAACAACCCCATATAGCTTCCCAAAGGGCACATTTCAACATTTTTTCTATTATTATTTTCCCAGAGAGTCCAGAGAATTTTACTGCAGTGTTTTTTTTTCCAGATTGAGCAAAAAACCTAGAACTAGTTCACAAAAGTAGGTTTTTAACATCTTCAATCATTTCACAAATGATTTGATTGACAGCAATTGACAGTGGTTCAAGAGGCAAAGTTGTTTAGAATGAGGTCTATCACAAGATGCAAATTGTGTGTATGTGTGAAAAACTGCTCAATATACAATCATTTACTACCTTGAAAAATGTGATATCACCCCCCAGGGGCCCTCAAACAAGCCCACCAAGTTTCGTTCCGATCGGCCTCCGTTAAATTTGTCTAACAGGTGCTCAAATTTAGGTTTTTTTGCAAATGTCCTTATAGACACTTGTGGTGCTTTGGACCAAGACTGTTTATACCAACTTTCATGTTGATAGGACAAATGGTTGTGTAGTTATACCTGTTTTTATGTTTTTGTCCTCCTATAGCACCACCAAGTGGCCAAGCTCTGCAACTTTTTCATGTGACCTCAGATTCAGTGTTTCCATAAGTGTTCCGAGGTTGCTGAAGATAACTCATTCCCTTCAAAAGTTATAATCGTTGTAGTAAAAGCGGCACTGCCCCTTCCTAAACGTTATGGTATCCCTTTGCGATGGCGAGTCAAAAGTTAAACTTTTTTTTTGATAAATTGAGCGTTAGCGTTAGTTCTGGCAGGTCATGTGAGTCAAGCTTGCATCAGCTGATTCTCAGCTGATCACATCTACCTATAGGAATACGACACCTATCGCGGCATTCCTATATAAGCTCTATTCAGTATTAATCAGCAGCTTTTCCCGCTTGCTCAGGAGCAAATCACCCTCCTCCATCCCCAACTCCTCCTTTCGCGCAATCAGGACTTGGCTTTCTGATATTCCTTGCTGAATCAGACTCTTTTCTTGAATAAGTATACACTTAAATATCATTAAGTACATTAATGATATCTGCTTTGTTCTGTTCTGTTAACCCTCGGGGGTTATTATTGCTGCTCTCCCTGCTCATTCATGACGGGCTGTGGGAGTTTTTGCACAGAACAGAACCATACTGTCAAACCAAAACTTTATGCTAAGTATCTATCATTTTGATGATAGTGGTCCTGACAGAAATATACTTGTGACATGTCAGTTATGCACTGAGGAAAACAAAACGTCTCAAATGCATTAAACAGCACAAATATATTCGCTGTTTGCCATGCTGGATCGATTTGATCCATGATCGACATTAAGGGCTGCTTAGTGCTTAAGAATAAGCGTGCACAAATTAGTTATATTGTGTGAACTTACATTGTCGTTTATAACCGCTTTAGCCCCGATTGATTTGTTAGGTTATTTCAAGTCAGGTTTTGGACTTTAATCCCCGCTTTTCCTCAGGTCTCCATAGTGTTGTGATTCGTCATATTCACGCGCAGAGGTGATGAGAGAACGCGCTTGAGAAACCGTTTCGAGAGGAGAAATCAATCTACATAAAAAATATTGGTCACAGATTATTGGTCACTTTCTAAACAATAAAAGTGTAGCGCATCCACTAGTAATTATATATAAATAAATTGTTTTTTACCGATGCAAATATGTTAGAAACGATGCATTGCGATACAAATGCCAACTTGCATCCGATGCGCACTTTTTAAACCGATACATCGCATCGTTAACTTTTTTTACCGATACACCGAGCGAATCGGGGAATCTTCCCATCCCTAATGTCCTGACAGTAGTTTTTTTAATGCCAAAAGAGTTTGTGCTCCCCAAAGGGTTTGTGTTGGTGCAAAGAGTTTAAATTAACATATAATATCAATGCCTTCTTGTATTGTAAATGATCTATAAACTACTTCTGAAATGCCAGATAAAAGAGTAAACAGATGAGTGCAGATTAAGGCTTGTGTAATGACCACACAGTGATCTTACGGTAATTACTAAATAAATGTTTCATTGGTATTTTGACACAATTTCACATTAAATGTGAAAATAAAAGTTGATGACATACCTTATACTCTCCCACGGTATAACAGTCATAACTACTGCAATAAGTGAATTGTAATATAACCAAATCCAGTGAAAGTAAAATAATGGCAATGCCTGCGGTTATAATACTGAAAATGTTCATTCCAATTGAAGCATTCACCTATAGGCAGAAAAAAAACATAAAACAGATTAATAAATTAGCAAGAACTTTAAAACATTGTGACACAATTTGACATTATTAGTTGCTGAAATTTGATTGGCTGGTAGCAGCCATGTTTTTGTTTTATGTATCCGAGTCATATTTTGTTATGACATCCACCAAAGAAGATTCATATTCATTTTCAACTTCGCCGATCCGACAGTTACAGTGTTGAGTTGTATCGCCTCCTACAGGTGCAACTTTGTCGTAATTTTGTGTGAATTCTCAAATTATTATATAGTTTCATTACGTTTGGGTGTTGTGTTCAGGACATGAAGATCAATTTGTGAAAAAGGGGTGCCAACTGTTGAATTCACTAATCATCAATGCTTTAATTAGATCAAGTAGTCATAAAGTTATCTAAAATTAGTTTGGTAACTTTTTGCCAGCAGCATCCCTAGCTGAAGTGTGCAAAATTTAATGAAGATTCACTAAAAATGGCAGATATTTTTTTATAGAAGGAAATTAAATCAAATATGTACATTTAAGACTTAACGGGAAAAAATTATCGTTTCCAGCAGTTACTCAAAAATGCAAATCATATTATTTTTGTGCCACCTAGTGTTGTGTGTCTGTGCGTCTGAATAGATGTGCACATTTGGGACCTTCCCAACAAGTTTAGGGTCTCTATGAATTATGGTCACTGATGTACTTTGATGTACCATATACTTCAGAAAAACAGACAAGAAATCAGTATAAACCAGTCCAGAAAATCAGTAAAAACTATTTTTGTACTTCCAGCACGGTGCTTGGACTCTTAAAAGTAAAGTGTTGTGTAGTACATACCAAACACGAACTGCACGGGGAATTAATTTTATTTTCTGCAGCAATGCAGAGTGAGCCTGCGGTAATGTACTGAGAAGAGAGAAAACGGACAAAATTGAAGCTTGGATTGGAATACGTAGCTTGTTTAATAAAAGACAGAACACTTAATTGTAGTTTCTTACGATGAGAGATCCCCAGTAAGAAATACCACTATAGACAAAGATGGGTTCTGCATAAACTGAAGACACAATGCCTAACAGGAGAGTCAGCACGCCGATCATTATCTGGACCGTCTGTGAGGGACAAAAAAAATTCAGAAAGTGTGAGTAGGATGAGAGTCTTTCATAAAGGGGAACAATATAAAATATACATTTATGGCAGATGTAGTTATGGACTTATGATTGTACTAGAAAAATATCTAAAAAAAAAAAAAATCCGCAAATTTGGAATTATCAGTGTATGAATGTCATTGTGTTTGCAGATGTGCAAGATTGTTTGCAACTCCAACATTTTTCTCTGTGACTGACACACTGTAAAGTTTACGGTTTATTCTGTAAATGATAAACCTGATCTCATACTGATGTGTTTCCTGCTCTGTCACCAAGACAATAAGTCACATTCTTTAATAAAAATTGTGTATGCTTAGTTAATGTGTGCACCGCTCTTCGTTTAGAATTTATTCCTGCATTTATTTGCTTACCTCACAGTGATATACACACAGAAAAGGGTTTATGAGACATTTCTCACCCCAAGGGCTTTCGGTTGGCCTTTCAGAAATGCCTGAAGTCCTTGAGGAGGTGAAGCTCCCGCCACCTGTTGTACATAAACAGGCACAGGAGCATTGGTCACCGTCGTAACAGGTGCTGTTTGTGTTGCTGGTTGTAGCTGGATGATGAGCGTTGAAGAGTTCGTGGGTATGACAGTGTGGGACATTCTGGTTAATCTTCAACTAACCTGTACAAAAAAAATCATAGAAAATCAAAACATGTGAACAATATGATTATGAAACAGATCATGTTTAAACTGATCTACATCATTTACATTTAAGGCATTTAGCAGATGCTCTTTCCAAAAACAAAACACAAACTGAATTTTTTATTATTTTTTTTAATTCTGATGGTTACGACTTACAGCTTAGGAAAATTAAAAATTCAGTATCTCAAATCAAATCAAAAAAAGATTTACAAAACAGAAATGTTCAAGATCTCCAAAGTAGGTTTAATTATGCACTCAATACTTGGTCGGGGCTCGTTTTGCACGAATTACTGCTTCATTGCAGCGTGGCATGGAGGCGATCATCCTGTGGCATTGCTGAGGCGTTAGTGAAGCCCAGGTTGCTTTGATAGTGGCCTCAGCTCGTCTGTATTGTTTGGTCGGATGTTACCCATCTTCTTCTTGAAAATAACCCATAGATTCTCTATGGCAGGGGTTCCCAACCTTTTTTACTCCGGGGCCCCCCTCCTTTTCCGGTCAATTTTGCAAGGCCCCCCTATGCCTGACATTTCCTCTTATCCTGTACTTCTGCAGCAGAGAGAAAACTGTTTATTTTTAAACAATTTTTTTATTAACCAAAACATTTGTTTTGCCTTATTATTCTTCTAATGCATGTCATAATTTATTTTTTTAAATAACTCAAAATTCAAATAAACTTTAAATTAAAGCTATACTTCATAACTTAAAAGTAAACCCTCTGCTCAATTCTAACTTTTTAAAATAATATAAATGCTATAAACCTATGTAAAATTATATAAACCTGCCATACCAAACAGGACAACAGGGAGATGCCAAAGGACCACTCACTAAACCTGTCCCATTGAACTGGACTGACTGAATATATACTGTTTTTATCCATTAAAATAATAATAATAATAATAATAATAATTTTGTTGAAACACATCGATCTGAAGACGGGATCAGTGAACAGTTCCTCCGTCAGAGCGCATCTGATGCTCGCATGTCCATAACAAGCCTCACAAGATCCTCCTCTATGGGTGAGCAATGAGCATCCATTATAAAACACTCACAGGATATTAATTTATACAACTATGCAAATACTGAAATTTCACACAAAAATACGATAGGGATCAGAGCCCCGAGAGCGCGCATAATTTGTGAATCACATAACGCGTGCCTAATGTACGACTCTGATACACAGGAATGTCACTCATTAGGCACGTGCAAGTTCGTTATTATTACTCTAATCGTCTTTACCTTTACATTAGCGTGACGGTTTGCTTCATACAGCCCAGAGATGTAGTTTGCGTGCAGCGGTTGGAAGTTTTGAGCTGATGTTCAGTCTGTATTTAACAGTGCGATGAGGCTTGCTGCGCCGAGTCCGAAGCAATCAATCACAGAGCACGAGAGAGGCCGTGCTTTGATCATTTTAATTTAACACATTAATAATAATGGCCAATCAAGCACAGTAATATCATGGTCAGCAAACCACTTGGAAGTGGTGGGCAGGTGCTAAAGTCCTGCTGGAAAAGGAAATCAGCATCTCCATAAAGCTTGTCAGCAGACGGAAGCATAAAGTGCTCCAAAATCTCCTGGTAGACGGCTGCATTGACTCTAGACTTCAGAAAACACAATGGACCAACACCAGCAGATGGCATGGCAGCCCAAATCATCACTGACTGTGGAAACTTCACACTGGACTTCAAGCAACATGGATTTTGTGCCTCTCCTCTCTTCCTCCAGACTCTGGGACCTTGTTTCCAAATTAAATGCAAAATTTACTTTTATCTGAAAAGAGGACTTTGGACCAACAGTCCAGTTATTTTTCTCCTTAGCCCAGGTAAGATGCTTCTGACGTTGTCTCTGTTTCAGAAGTGGCTTGGTAGCCCTTTTCCTGAAGACGTCTGAGCGTGGTGACTCTTGATGCACTGACTCCAGCTTCAGTCCACTCCTTGTGAAGCTCTCCCAAGTGTTTGAATCAGCTTTGCTTGGCAGTATTCTCAAGCTTGCAGTCATCCCTGTTGCTTGTGCACCTTTTATTACCATACTTTTTCCCTCCAGTCAACTTTCTATTAATATTTCGATACAGCACTCTGTGAACAGCCACCCCTTTCAGCGATGACCTTCTGTGGCTTACCTTTAGGCTTGCTGCGATAGACGGTGTGAAGCCGCAACACCGGTTACGTCACTTGTCCACCACGGCACCGCCCCCACTGTTGGTTTGATTTTTTTATGGTAATAAAAATCTGAACAGACACTACAATTAAAAACTGAACACAGCTGCTCAAAGCAGCGTGCTGATTGACAGTCGCATGATCACAGATGAGATTTAATTTATCACGTGAGAAGAGAGTCAAGCAGACTGACAAGAAGAGGCGAGACAGACAAGACAACGGCGGATGAATTAGTTTCGAAATGAAATGCAAAAGCACCTGTTTGGCAATATATTGGATTTGGAAAAGGCTGTTGATTTTTGCTGTTTATCTAAGGTGATTTTGGAAGGTTGATTTTTGAACAGTTTCAAGCATATCGACGACGAGTGTGGACGTTGATATTGAGGAAGCCCCATCCTCATTCAAATCAGAGGTGTGGTGGCATTTTGGCTTTCCGAAGACTAAAAATGACAGCGGTGAGGTGGTAGACAAAACAAAAACTGTGTGCAAACACTGCAAGAAGACGTTTACATACATTATCAGCACAACGAATATGATGCAGCACAAACCGTCATCACAGTGAAAAGCTCCAGTCACAGCTGTCTGTATGCAAAAAGCTATTAATAGGCCAAACCACACTGACCGGAGGATTTGCAGCCCCACTCGCTCCGACGAGTGCGAGAGCTGCGGAGATCACACAGTGCATCTGTGTTTTCATGGGAAAAGACATGAGGCCGTTTTCTGTAGTAGAAAATGTTCGGCTACTGGTGAACACACTGGAACCCAGATACCAAATCCCATCACGACCCCACTTTAGCCAGACTGTCATGCCAACGCTTTACAGAGAAACAAAATCTAAGGTGGTTGAGGCACTCAGAAAGGCAGACAGCGTGTCAATTACAACCGACAGCTGGACCTCCAGGGCTACCCAGAGTTATCTTACGGTCACAGCCCATGTGATAACCAGCGAGTGGGAGATGGCCAATTTTGTCCTTTCGCCCTCTGTTTGAAACACACACCGGGGCTAATATTGCTGAAGTTTTAAAATCAGCTGTGAGTGAATGGGGGCTTCAAAAGGCTGACTGTGGAATTGCTGTTGTGACGGACAACGCGAGAAATATGGATGTTGCTGTCAGAGAGGCTGGACTAGCCCCCCATGTCAGGTGTTTTGCACACACTTTAAACTTGGCCAGCCAAGCGGGTTTGAGTGTGCCACGAGTGAGCCGTTTGTTGGGCAGAATAAGGCCCATTGTTGCCTTCTTTCACAGAAGCTCCACGACCACAGCCGCGCTCGCGGCCAAACAGATACTGCTGTTTAAGTTAATCATCGATGTCACTATGCACTGGAACAGCAGTCTGGATATGATATAACGCCATCTCGAACAGCAAGCGGCTGTGACAGCGACTCTCCTGAGAAACGACGTACGGCGAAATGTACGTGACATTGATACTTTGGATGGCTCAGACATCCGTGATGTGGAGGACATAGTGAGGCTTCTTAAGCCACTAAAAACGGCTACCACTGTGCTGTGTGAAGAATTTTTTTTTTTCCAAATTTGGATATGGATTTTTAATAATTTGTTGTTGATTATTATTGTATATTTAAAAATGTTCAAGTTTATCTCTTGTAAGTGTATTGTAATGATACAAATTATAACAAATAATATTAAAAATGTGCCTTTATAACCATGTGAAACTCCTGTCACTATTGTCCTATATAATCTGTCTTTTTATTTCTGCTATTACTCTGTGCAGGATGAGGGTGAAGAAGGTGCCAGTGGCCACCCCCCTGCATCAGAGGAGCCTCTTGACAGATAGCGCAGGAGCTGAGCAGAAACAACCTCCTCCCAAGAAATCTGCACTGGAAGATCTTCTTGGAGGGACTTTTGATGAACCAGCTGCAGCTGCACAGCCTATCAGTCAGATTGATGCAGAACTGAATCAGTACAGAGCTGAAACATCCATTTCCCTCAACAGCTGCCCACTCAAGTGGTGGAAAGAGAATGCTAGGCTGTACCCACTGCTCTCTGGTCTAGCAAAAGCATAGGCCTACCTCTCCACACCAGCCACCTCAGTTCCTAGTGAAAGGGTTTTTTCATCAGCAGGGGACATTGTAAATGTGCAGAGATCTCAGCTTTTGCCAGAAAACGTGGATATGCTGATATTTCTTTAAAGGGGTCCTATTATGCTTTTTCACTTTTTGAATGTTAGTCAGTGTGTAGTGTGTATGTTTGGGCATAAAACGATCTACAAAGTTACAAATCTCAAAGTCCACTCCAAAGGGAGATATTTCGTTTTAAAAAAATCCCTTTTCAAAGAACTACAACGAACGGCTCGTTTGGACTACAAAGTTGTTTTCCTATATTTGTGACATCACAAATTGTAAATCCCGCCTACGGAAATTTGAATAGTTGGCGGGTGGGGAGAACGCTTGGTTGAGCTCTGCACGTTTCAAAATCAAAACCCGGTGCGCGTGTTTTTATATCACTGTATTTCTGATGGAAACCGACTGTTTTCAGAAAATGTTGGATGTCATTTTAATTTCATCTTGCATGTAATGTTTGTGTACAGCGTTACCGGGGAAACCTCGCTCTCTCCCGCTCCAACAGCGCCTCCTGCTGGCAGATAATTAATTTGCATATATATGCCGCCACAAATAGTGTAAGTCTGTGGGACTATGGTATAAATAAATTCAACTGTATAACAGTTTCAGTGCAATTCATATTATAATGTTAGAATAAAAGAACACTAAACATATTACCGTTGCACTTATCTGTACATAGTCAATGCAGTTATTTTTAAGCTGTTGTTGACATCCCATCTAAAATGTGATTTAGCCAAAAAAAAACAACAACAATAACATTACCACTTTAATTTCCGTGCATGTAAAGTTTCTGCGCGATCGTCTTGTTCAATATTCTCGGGGTCTGAATTGATATGGCAATATTGACGAACTTGCTGTTTTGTCAAGGGGCGGGGCAATACTGAATCGCCGTCTAAGCTGTTCACCAATCACAACACACTGGGACAGCTAACCAATCACAACACATTTCGTTTTTCGGAAGGCGGGCCTTCATCAAACCCGGAACTAATTGCTGTTTGTGTCAGGCTGGGGAGACAGGTATTGTAATAATGTAAATTATGTGAAAAATAATGCGATTTTCGAACCACCAAGCATGAGAGCATGTTCTAGTACACCCCCAAAACAAAATCAAGGCTTTGTAAAAGAGCATAATAGGATCCCTTTAAAAAAAAACATGTAAAAAAAAAAAAAAAAAGCTAGGAAAAGCACAAAGTCTTAGTTTGTTTATATTAAAAATACTTCTTTTATTTGTATTATTCTTTTATTTTTTTTTGGGGGGGGGGTTGTTTTAAAATTGCAATTTAGTTTGTTATTTGACATAAAATATATTTTTATTTTACAAAAAAATGTGCACCATTTGAGAAATAAACTTATTTTGTAATTTTTTTTTTTTTAAATGCTGTTTTTAACAGAAGAATCTTGAAAAATGTAGCACAGGTTTCAAATAACATTGAAGCAGCACAACTGGTTTCAACAATGATGATATAAGCATTTTATAATGATTTCTGAAGGACAATGTAAATTAACCTTTTCCAAATTAGGCTTTGTATTGCATTGTTTTGATCATAAAATTAATTGAAATGCTTGCAAATGTTATTAAACTTTTATGATCATGCACTTTTAAGAATCTACAAATGATTTTTAAATATGTTATACGGTGATTATTAATGAGCATTTGAATTCTTAGAAATGTCATTAAACTGGTTGTTCATGCACTGATTAAAACGATTTGTAAATTAATAAAAATGGTAGATTGTTGTCTGTGGTATATTTTCACTGCAAAACAACAAAATAAATTATGCAAATATAACCCTGTGGGACTGTCTTGATGACTGGGACCTTATTTTTCAAAGCAGAAGTAAGCTGTTTACTGTGAATGTTTCATTAGAATAACAACATGTAAACTGTAAAACTGCCTGCTCTATTAAGACAACACATTAAAATAATACGATAAACACCCGTGAAATAAAGGAACAAAACGAGCTGTTTTGAACGACCACACCCAATCTAACGGGGAAAATACTGTAAACAGTGCATTCTCTCTCTACAACTTCATTTACTGTCTTCACTATGTAATGTAAATATTAAAGCAAACTAAAGGTGAAAATATAACATTCGATGTGATTCATAATGGATTCGAATTCGCAGTAATGTATATAATTTTATGATAAACGTTCGTAAAACCTCACAATGAACTCGACTTAAGTAGCAAACACACAAACAAACACATCTAATATCGTGACATTTATGACAGCATCATATGAGAAGGACATGGCTACTGGACTCACCGATAAATAAGACAGAAGTTGTAAGCTTTGGTTCACAGAGTTATCACAAACTCGAACCTTTTCCACGATTTCCATGTGTAACCGTTCATAACAAACACCATCCCGACTGTGATTGGTCCATCCTGACGCTTAACGGCTGTGATTGGTCCATCCTGACGCCTAACGGCTGTGATTGGCTCATCCTTCTGAAGTCTCCTTGTATTTTGTGGAGTTGAAATGTAATAAATTCCTCGTGTTTCCAGGAAATAAGTGACTGGATTACAGTCAAACACGGCAGATATAGAGTTGTGCAGGAGTTTCCTGCTGCTAAACAACAAAACCCTGTTCTCTTACACAATCATCACTGGATGGTAATGGCTGCTTTGTTCTATATGACACACACACAGAGAGAGAGAGATGTATAAATACGACACTGGCATTTCAAAGTGTGATAATTCTATTAATAATTATTTAATTAACATGTGCATTTAATACTGAAGTACATTATTTAATTATTTACATTTATTTAAATTATTACATCCTACTTACTCAAAATGGCAATATAGTAACTTACAAATATAACTTTATATATAGAAAAGGAATATTTATGGCACTCAGACAGGTATGTTCCATGCAGTTGTCCTGACAGAAGGAAACAAGATACATCTCTAGTTTCAACATTATTTGTTCTTCAGACATTCCTCTTTAAAAGAAAATAAGTGTCATATGTTTGCAAACTGACCCACATTTGGTTTTTAACCACTGAATATGTATACATTTTAACGATTTACTCCTGGAGCCATATTGAAATTCCAATATCTCTGGAACTGAACCATATAGGGCCTTAAAAATAAATATAAGTTACAGCATGCAAGCCTTGGAGAAAAAACTTAAAGTGCTGTTTACCCATTTTTGAATGGTCAATTGGCACATAATAGCACATAATGCAACAAAGATTGCTAAAGTTAACATTTTACTAACAGACCTACTAATCTCTGTGTAAAAATACATCTGCTATCTTTCTGAAGTCATTTTTAACCTCGTTTGGCTCTGAATCTCAGGTGAAAATTGCAATTTTGACCCCCCTCTCCAAAATAGTGGATTACTTAGGCCAAATATTAAATGTCATGGATTAATATTTACTATCATCACTATAAATGTTTATCTTTCTTCAGAAAAAAATATTAGCAAAATCAAAAATTTATGCCAGGGAAATTTCTGAAATTTGGTTGATTTGACATGGAATGACCCAATAATATTTAGTATGATCACTTTTTTTTTTTTGTATTTTAATATGTACAGGTACATGTATTGTTTCATTTTTAAAATTATTTTTTTTTCTCTACATTCATCATATGTAAAGTAAAACATTTCAAAAGTTTTTTGTTTTAATTTAGATGATTAGAGCTTACAGCTCATGAAAGTCAAAAATCAGTATCTCAAAATATTAGAATATTTACATTTGAGTTTCAATTAATGACCATCCATACAGTATAAATTCTGGGTATCTCTTGTTCTTTGAAACCACAATAATGGGGAAGACTGCTGGCTTGGCAATGATCCAGAAGACGAACATTGACACCCTCCACAAAGAGGGTAAGTCACAGAGGGTCATTACTGAAAGGCAGGGGCGCCTTAAGATAACCAGAGGCCCCTGGGCTACAGCATTACGGCAGCCCCCCTACCTCAGAAAGCTACCTTTTCTTTCTTTTTTTTAAAGCTTCCTTACAATTATTTGTGTCAAGTTTAGATTTTTTTCTTGTTAATATGCCAGATAACAATCACAACTCTGTTCTGCGTAAGATGTGAATATAAGTGAATATGTATGGACTTATTTTACTGCCAAATGTCGAGAGCGTGAAAGTAGATTAATATAATCTCCCCGCTTGCACGCAGATTTCCTTTGCTCTCCCACAAAACTGGACCTGCGTGTGCACGCTCAAACTTTGTCCTGTGCACTCGCACATCTCTCCGTGCTCTTGCGCTAGATATTAATTATTTTCACACCTGGATTAAACGTCAAAAGTTATCAGCCAATCAGATTGTTCTACGACTGACCTGATGAAAATACTAGGCCTACGTGAAGAGGGAACTGATCCTGGAATTTCTTTAAATTTAATAATATTTAGTCATATCAAATGTATATTAGAAATGACTAGGAATCGGGTGCTTGGATGATTTATAAAAAAACAAAACAAAAAAAACAAACTAGTTTTTAATCGTTTGGCCAAACCCCTCTGAGCGATTTATCTAAACAAACAAACAAAAAAGTATATGATTCTTAAAGTTCATGTGGCCGTACATGGGATGTGTACTTGGGATGAAATATATATAGATGTCATACACTGATCATTCTGCGCAGCGCCTCTTCAAGTCGAACACACCTATTCACTTCATCTGTGATAGAGTATGCAAACACCGCGAGAGCATCACTACCGGGAGCAGAAAGAGTCCGACTTCACGTCTCCGCTTTCAATTCCGCCCCCGACTGCAAGCGGCTACTCTCGCCGATAGGTCTTTTTGGCGCTACATGAAGTCGAACACACCTAGTATATCGGTGGAACATACCAACTATACAAACTGTGTGGGGGGAACCTAAACTGAACCATTCACTGTATAGGCAATTACAACCAGGGCGTCGCTGAAAATGAGTGTGTGAGTTTGTTTACAGAATGCTGTTGTCACTGCTGCAAATTCCCATATAAATAATTATTATAAAAATATAATTTTCCTGCAGCCAGTGGGCCCTCTTTCCCTTGTAGGCCCCTGGGCTTCAGCCCCTTGAAGCCCGTGCATTAATGCGCCCCTGCTGAAAGGTGTGGCTGTTTACAGAGTGCTGTATCAAAGCATATTAATAAGCAGCTGAGAAGAGCAGCATGCCCCTTTAAAATTTGTTTGTGAAAAATATGCTTTGGCAAACCTTTGTCAAGTACCACAATACGTAGTTACATCCACAAATGCCAGTTAAAACTGTACTGTGCCAAAAGGAAGCCCTATGTTAACAGTGTCCAGAAGCGCCGTCGACTTCTCTGGGCTCGGAGGCATCTGGGATGGACCATCACACAGTGGAAACGTGTACTGTGGTCAGATGAATCAGTATTTCAGGTATTTTTTGGGAGGAATGGACGCCGTGTGCTCCGGACCAAAGAAGAAAAGGATCATCCAGACTGTTACCAGCAACAAGTCCAAACGCCAGGGTCTGTCATGGTATGGGGTTGTGTCAGTGCCCTTGGCAAAGGTAACTTGCACTTCTGTGATGGCACCATTAATGCTGAAAAGTACATAGAGATTTTGGAACACAATATGCTGCCTTCAAGAAGACATCTTTTCCAGGGACGTCCATGCATATTTCAACAAGACAATGCAAAACCACATTCTGCACACATTACAAAGTCCTGGCTGCGGAGGAAGAGGGTACGGGTACTTGACTGGCCTGCCTGCAGTCCCGACCTGTCTCCAATAGAGAATGTGTGGCGCATTTTGAAGCACAAAATGCGACAACGAAGACCCCGTACTTCATCACTTGGTGTCTTCAGTCCCTAAACGTCTTTTAAGTGTTGTGAAAAGGAATGGCAACATTACAAAGTGGTAAATGCTTTACTGTCCCAACTTTTTTTGGAATGTGTTGCAGGTCTGAATGACAGGAAAGGATGTATATTTACAAATGACATGAAGTTGACCAGACAAAACATGAAATATTTTGTGTTCATATTGTCTACAAAGAAATACAAGTCAAAGTAAATTTAGAAATCACTACTTTCTTTTTTTATTTGCGTTTTCCATACTGTCCCAACTTTTTCTGATTTGGGGTTGTAAATATATAAGGCTTTATTTAATAAACCTAAGACATGTAAACTAATCTAACACGAACACATGCATTCACACGTTGCAGAAAGAGAGAAAGTGAGGAAATGATGAGTTTAAGAGAATGAAAATGTGAAATCCCAAGTTTACAGCAATATGTGCTATTGCATAGACCTGAACCATCAATCACTTAATTAACCCTCACATACCCCCTTTCCACCAGCAGGAACCAGGTGCTAGTTCAGAGCCAGTGCTACTGACAGTTCTTAGTTGGTTCGACTCGCGAGCCCTTTAAGAACCAGTTGCTTTTCCACAGGCTAGAGAGCCAATACAGAGCCAGGACTTACGTCACTGAATACGTTTCATGTTTCGTTTCACTAGCGCGGCAGCGCCAAACACAATAGACTTGTTCGTGGTGCATCGCGCCACGCAGATCGATCGGCACACAACACACTAAAGCACTGCGAGAGCGATCCAAAAGCATAAAGAGCCGTCAGCTTTCCAGTCGCTCCCGCAGCACCCCGATGCCTCGCACCGAACGGTCCGCGTAGCGCCGATCCATCCCGAACAAGCCTAAACAAACTATCAACAATGGCGGACGTTGTGTTGTTATTGACGTTCATGGCTTTGCGAATCTACTTCGGCTTCCAAACACGGCGAATCCAACGTGTCCGTGTTTAGCTGCTATTTCAAATATGGCGGTCCACAGTTTCTTTCGTCTTGTTGTTCACGGTAACCCCAGCCCCTGACGCAAGCGGTTCTTCCTTCTAGCCCAGCAATGTTTTGGTGCTACTTACGAACCGCTTTTCCTGGTTCGGAGCTGGTGCTTTGGGTGTCGAAAGACAAAGAACCGGTTTGAAACTAGGCTCTGGCTCCGAACCAGCACTGGAACTGCCTTGGTGGAAAAGGGGTAACATTGAGTTCCTCAATGAGGCTAAAATTTGTATTAAATGCACCAGCTCAGCAAAAACCTGGAAGTTACTTGCTTGTAGAAAGGGGGTTTCCCGAGGTTGCTGATTGGCTGACAGTTCAGTGGTGAAGTCCTGGGCGTTGGCTGAAGATGGTTTCAGAGTCCGATGCTAGTTGAAGTTTGAAGCGGGTGCAGTCGAACTGGACTTTGTGGCAAACTTAACTTTTGAACATGAAACTCAATGGAAAGAAAAGAAACTAAAGTAAAGGAATAAAATGAGGTAACGAGACTAGGTGGTTTTTCTTCTCATCGTGGTAGCAGCTGGCGAGTTATTTTGTCGGCTTTTGGACCCCTCCCAACTGGTGTGTCGACCAATTAGACCTTATCTTAGCTAGGGGTGTTGCTCTGTTTCTCCCAATACATAAATCAAGCATCAGTCACATGGTCCGAATTTTACACGCTCTTGCAAAGTATACTTTTGGATGTGATTTCTATAACCAGAATATGATAGATTTGACAAAGAATTAATTGGAAGAAATTTTTAAGCAAGAAGATTCAAACACATACTAAACATGGATATGAACTCTTAGGCCATTCAATTAAAAAGTAGTTTGAGTTCTCGCTTTCCATCGGTTTTAAATAGCTTGTAAAAGCTCCGTGCACGTTTTACTTTCACTTTCAAATTAGCGCCAATTCGGCATCAAGCAGTTTGTTTTTAGGTCCTTGAGTTTTCACTCTTTCCCTCACTTTCCTCTGCTTTTAAATAGCTTGTAAAAGTACCGTGCTCATTTTACTTACACTTTTAAATTAGCAGCAATTCGGCATCAATTGAATTGATTTGAATTCAAGCAACAACAAAATAGGCTATACAACATAACTTTTATTAACAAAATGAATAAAAATACACCATGCCTAATATAAAATAACAACTAACAATTTTAAATGGGTAGCCTATACAAAACTGAAAATCAGTAAAGACTGAGGAGCAAATAAATATAAAATGTAGAACGTTTATTAGCAAAACAATTAATAAAGTTTGAAAGCACGGACTGCATACACCTTGATGTAAAAATAATGGGGGGAAAAAAAAAATCACAGTTTAAAATAAAAATCGGCAAATATGTGGAACCAAATAAATGAGAAACTAATGTTAAAAAACCTTCCAATATCATCTTAGATAAATGGCAGGTCAACAGGCTTTTCAAAATCCTTTTTTTTTTAAAAAAAAAACAGGCGCTTTTACATTTGGTTTTGAAACTCTTCTGCCATCGTCTAAATTAAATCTGATCTGTGATGTGCGACTGACGTTCGTTCGGTGTGCTGCCGCGTTCAGATTTAATTGTAGTGTCTGTTCTCTAACTGAACTAAATGATTTTTATTACTATTAAAAAAATCTAAATGACGGTGAGGGACGGTGCCGCGGTGGGCAAGTTACGTAACCAGTGTTGTGGCTTAACACCGGTATCACCGCCAACACCTTCTATCGCAGCAAGCCTACATGATAGTCTAATGTGTGGGTTACATACATAAAATGGAGTTATGCAAAGAAATCATTAGTTGTTCATAAGTCCTTTTAAGATGATTTTAGGTGCATATGGAAAAGACAGTCTCTGTGAAGTTCTGTGTAAGACATGGGGACATGTTCTGAGAACAAATGAATTTCAGTCTGGTCTGTGTCTTGTGGTTGGTTGAAACCAATCCAAGAAAGTCTGTAGCTCGGGATTTCTATCACAGATCTACATGTGCTGGTCATGCGGTGCATCTCTTTGACCATTAATCTTGATTACTTGCCCCAAATTTGAGGATCTCCTTCCTGCGTTGGACTTATCAATAAGTATTATTTTGTCTTCATATTGCAAGCTGTTTTGTGAGAGAGGCTTGCTGGTTAGGCTTTCTTCAGACGGGCTGGAGCTAGGAACATGATTTATGATGTCCTGTTACAGCCGTGGGCCCCTCTGGAATTTCGGCTCCTCATGTTTCGATGTTCTGATCGAATCTTAAATTTGTCTGATTTGGTTTCTGATATCCTAACCCAGCCTGGATCAGCACTATACCAGCATAAACAAGCCTGGACCAGCATCAACCAGCTTGGACCAGCACTAGCCAGCATCAACCAGCCTGGATCATCATTATACCAGCATAAACAAGCCTGGACCAGCAATAGACCAGCATCAACCAGCTTGGACCAGCATCAACCAGCCTGGATCAGCACTATACCAGCATAAACCAACCTGGACCAGCACTAGACCAGCATCAATCAGCTTGGACCAGCACTATATCAGCATAAACCAGCCTGGATCAGCACTATACCAGCATAAACCAGCCTGGACCAGCACTAGACCAGCATCAACCAGCTTGGACCAGCACTATACCAGCATAAACCAGCCCGGATCAGCACTATACCAGCATAAACCAGCCTGGACCAGCACTAGACCAGCATCAACCAGCTTGGACCAGCACTATACCAGCATAAACCAGCCTGGACCAACATGGAGCAGCTTGGAATCCGTGCTGGTTTATGCTGGATTTTTCAGCAGGGTGATCTGTAAGTGTGATGGCAAAAAATGTTTTTAATACATTGACTACAATTGAATGTCTTCTAAAATGAATGTGCAGATGATTGTAGAAATTACTCCTTTATCTAAACTTTGTCACTCTGAGGAAATGGCAATTTCTTCCCAGAATGAGTTTTCAAATGACGCGTCATGTTGCTTTGACTTGTGAAACTCTTCTCACACTGAGGACACTTGTAAGGCTTCTCTCCAGTGTGAACTACCTTGTGAATCTGAAGGCTTCCTTTAGTCCTGAAACTCTTTCCACACTGTTCACAGCTGAAATGTTTCCCTTCAGTGTGAATTCTCAAGTGAACCATGAGGTTTCTTTCATTTGAGCAACTCTTTCCACAGTGATGGCACATGAAAGGCTTTTCTCCAATGTGAATTTTAACATGATTCTTAAGATGTTTCCTGTCTGTGAAACTCCTTTCGCACTGATGACATTTAAAACTCTTCACTCTTGAGTGAATCTTCATGTGATTATTAAGGTTTTCTTTATATCTGTAACTCTTTCCACACTGATCACATGAGAATGGATTCTCTCCAGTGTGACTTCTTATGTGAGTCTTTAGGGTTCCTTTGTGCCTGAAACTCTTTCCACACTGAGGGCAGGTGAAAGGCTTCTCTCCAGTGTGAACTCTCAAGTGGTTATTAAGGGTTTTTTTCTGTAAAAAACACTTTCCACACTGGGAGCATATCAATGACTTCTTTTCAATGTGAATTATCATGTGAGCCGTAAGATTTCCATTTCTTTTGAAACTCTTCTCACACAGTTGGCAGGTGTAGGGTCTCTCTCCAGTGTGAATACTCATGTGGGCTTTAAGATGATATTTCCGTGTAAAACTCTTTCCACACTGAGAGCAGGTGTAGGGTCTCTCTCCAGTGTGAATACTCATGTGAGTCTTAAGGGATTTTTTTAGTGTAAAACATTTTCCACACTGAGGGCATATTAACGGGTTCTTTTCAATGTGAATTTTCATGTGGACTTTAAGGAATCCTTTTTGATCGAACATTTCTCCACACTGTTGGCAGGTGTAAGGCCTCTCTCCAGTATACATTCTCATCTGGGAATTAATGTTTTGTGTTTTTTGAGCTTTTTTTGGTGAGGAAGTCTTTTCAGTCAGTGAGCAACTTATTGATTTTTCTTCAGTTTTGAAATCATGATGTTCCTCATTCTGATCTTTCCCTTCTGTTTCATTCAGTTCTTGACTCTCCTCTTTCAGTGCCATCAGGTCTGATATGAAAAGAGACACACACAAGTTAACACCAGTTTAATGGCATAAAGCAATAAAGCAATAAACATCAAACATTTAGACATGAAAAGCATCAATTCCAAACACATATCCTGGATGCTATACCGACTAAACTACTGAAAGAGGTGTAGCCTGTAATCTCAAAACCTCTTGTTGATATTGTTAATCCTTTGTTTTCTTTAGGCATCCCTAATTCTTATCCCTAATCCATCCCCATTCTTTAGGACCTCCGCTCATCTAGATCTTGATGGAGGGATGTACCATTACATTGTTTTCCACAATTTATGGAACGTAATGCATTATATTACTTTTGCATTACTTTTCAAATCTGGGCTGGGCTTGCTTGTTTGTTTTTAATATAAAAAGCATATTTTTTGGCAAATGAAAAAGCCCTTTCACACCAAAAAAGTGAACTGAATAAGCCTCAGGCTGAAGGAAAAGAAAATAGAAGAACGCAGGAGAAGAAAGTTCAACACTCTTTAGCTATAAAAAAGAAGCACAAACGTTAGTTTATCTAAAGGAATTTTTGCTTATTAGTATGATTGAATTTGATAATCAAAGCTCAGAAGCAAAGACATTGGTTAATAAAATGGGATTAAATACATAAAGGATATTTGAGTTATTTATAATTTAATCATTGCAGATTTGCATCATATTCTGAGTTTGCATTTCACTGTTCTTTATTCATTTTGAGGAATACTGAATCTGTTTTTGTGAAAGTGAGATGAGTAAAGCATGTTCACATTTAGTCAAGAACTAACCAAACATGGGGCACACAATGAATGTCTCAGAATTTACTCCTATATTTATGAATGTTTCATGAATGAGGCACAATGAGTGCTCAGTACTTACTCCTGATTTCTCTCAACATGGGGACAGGACAGCTGTCAGTCAGTAAATGGGAAAACAAAGTAACTGACCTTACTTATTTGAAAAAGTAACTCTTAATATTTTCATGTAAATTAAAAAGTAATGTTAATTTTCTAGTTACTTTACTAGTTTACTTGAAAAAGTAATCTGATTATGTAACTCACGTTGCTTGTAATGCATAACTCAACACGGCTGGCCACTGACTATTCTTCACTTACCAAAGATTTCTAAATGAAGAAAGATAAACAGCCTTCAGTGACTCGACCAAACTGTGTCAGCTGGAGAAATTATTTATTTTAGAAGTAGGCTGGTATTTCTGACATATGATTTTATTGCTTGTTGTAATGAACATTTACTGCGAGTTACATTCAGGTATGTGTATGTTAGTAGTTTTGGGGATGAGATGAAATGACAATTTACAGGCAACAAATGTTAAGAACAAAAACTCAAGTTATTCTTAAATACTGTTTTCATTTTTTTATACTCGGAAGTAGATATGTTTAATGTTACACAAAATAATTGTTTTGCCTACTTCTGTAATATTTTCATATCTGTAATTCTGTAGGCCATTTTAATAAGGATCAAATGATGAGTTCAGCTTTGAAAATGAAAACCAACCTGTTTGTTCCTCAGTATCTTCTTTTTTGACTCTAAATGTGTCTTCAATCTTCACGTCTTCACTCTCCTCTTTAATAAACACCATCTTTATAAACGGTGAGTCACGTGGATGTCAGTCGCTTCAGCAGGAGTTTTTCTGTGTTTGGACACTTTCTCCTGTTTAAGATGAGAATAATTAAGAGAAGGGAAAAAAAAGCGTGAACTAAATCTCTGGGTGTGTCTTAATCAGCTCCCTAGTTCAGTAGCCAGTGCACTGGTGAGGGAGTCAGTCAAAGTGAGAGTTCATGGACTTAATAAAAGGACACAAATTATACACAACATATTTGTATTGAGATTGCTATTGCTGATTTGTAGATTATATTTAATAGATTCATGAAAACATTTGCAGTTGTTTGTAAAAGTTACACATGTAAGTGTTTGTTTTTTTCGTTGCATTTTCACTGTTTTGAGCAGCAGGTGATTCGAGCGATTCAAAACAGTGAATCATTTAGTGAATCAGTTGATTCGGAGTTTCGAAAAGATCCGTTTCTCCATCACTAATGTTTCTAGACAATGACAGAACTCGTTTAAGTTAAAATAATTCACTATATACGCCTTACTAACAATTCTTGGTTCCCAGAACGTTCTGAGAACGTTAGTTTTTGGTTCCCAGAACGTTCTGAGAACGTTAGTTTTTGGTTCCCAGAACGTTATTTTTTATGGTTTGTTTTTGTTTAGCCAGGAAAGTTCTCTTAACGGAAATAGAACGTTAGTTTTTGGTTTGTAGAACGTTCCCAGAACGTTAGTTTTTGGTTTGTAGAACGTTATTATAACGTTCCCAGAATGTTAGTTTTTGGTTTGTAGAATGTTCCCAGAACGTTAGTTTTTGGTTTGTAGAACGTTATTATAACGTTCCCAGAATGTTAGTTTTTGGTTTGTAGAACGTTATTATAACGTTCCCAGAATGTTAGTTTTTGGTTTGTAGAACGTTATTACAACGTTCCCAGAACGTTAGTTTTTGGTTTGTAGAACGTTATTACAACGTTCCCAGAACGTTAGTTTTTGGTTTGTAGAACGTTATTATAACGTTCCCAGAACGTTAGTTTTTGGTTTGTAGAACGTTATTATAACGTTCCCAGAACGTTAGTTTTTGGTTTGTAGAACGTTCCCAGAACGTTAGTTTTTGGTTTGTAGAACGTTCCCAGAATGTTAGTTCTTGGTTTGTAGAACGTTATTATAACGTTCCCAGAACGTTAGTTTTTGGTTTGTAGAACGTTCCCAGAATGTTAGTTCTTGGTTTGTAGAACGTTATTATAACGTTCCCAGAACGTTAGTTTTTGGTTTGTAGAACGTTCCCAGAATGTTAGTTCTTGGTTTGTAGAACGTTATTATAACGTTCCCAGAATGTTAGTTTTTGGTTTGTAGAACGTTATTATAACGTTCCCAGAACGTTAGTTTTTGGTTTGTAGAACGTATTATAACGTTCCTAGAACGTTAGTTTTTGGTTTGTAGAACGTTCCCAGAATGTTAGTTTTTGGTTTGTAGAACGTTATTATAACGTTCCCAGAACGTTAGTTTTTGGTTTGTAGAACGTTATTATAACGTTCCCAGAATGTTAGTTTTTGGTTTGTAGAACGTTATTATAACGTTCCCAGAACGTTAGTTTTTGGTTTGTAGAACGTATTATAACGTTCCTAGAACGTTAGTTTTTGGTTTGTAGAACGTTATTATAACGTTTCCCTAACCCATTTACTCCAGAATGCTCACTCCACTGTAGGTCAGTAAATCATCCAGCACACACGACCCAGTATAGTATAAGTGGCATGGAAATGATCTGTATGGACGCCTAATCAGTATTATAAAAACCATATCTTGTTTTTATCTATTGTTTAATTAATAAAAAATAATCCGAGCACATCAACCATCATATGCAAGATTAAATAAGATTAAATCCGTCCATTACGGGGTAGCTAACTTACCCAGATTGTATTTCTTCTGCACCAAATGACTTCACACAATGTATGGTTTATAAAATATGACGTTTATTCACAGAAATTAAAAAATAATAAAAAATTACTTGACTTAAAGTAGGATATCAGTACATTCATTTCCTACCACTGAAGTGTAAGTTACAGTTTGTACAGCGGGACACTCCTCTTTTGATCCATCAACAAAAACTTATCGTTATTTTATTTTATTTTTTTCCCCAAAAAATAACCAAACGGGAACCAAAAACTAACGTTAGGGGAACGTTCTGTGTTTGCTGGGTAGGGACTGCAATGTCACTAGATAAAGTGTTACACTGGCTTACAATTCATTTCACTGTTTTAGATACAATTCTCTAAACGAGCTGTGTTGATTTGAACACTTTAAATGATTAAAAAGTGTTCCTGTGGCTCAGTGGTAGAGCATTGCGTTAGCAGCGCAAAGGTTGTGGGTTCAATTCCCACATATTGAACACACATACTGATAAACAAAATGTATAACCATGTATAATGCACTGTAAGTCGCTTTGGATAAAAGCGTCTGCTAAATGCATAAATGTAAATATAAAAGCACACACCGTTCTTCAGCTGAATCACAGACGCGGGAGTGACGTCATCCTGATGACGTCTCATCGCCAGACCAAAATAAAAGTCTTGTCGCTAAAATCATATAATTTTCTTCTTGAAATTTATTGGCGGTTGACAAACAACAAAATGGTGTATTTCCGCCACCAACTGGTATGCAGTGTCATCAAAATGACTTGGTAATATTTAATAATTATTTATTTTCTATTACACTAGTTGAACCTAATGTATGTCCTCATGTGCTGTTTCAACAGAATACAGACTCGAAATGAATTTAATTAATTTATTTTGGAAAATGCACAAATATGAACAGTAAAATACACCCAAATTATTAATAAAAACATAGGATATACATGCTCATTATAAACAGATATGGTAGCGTAACATTTGCTAGCAAACGTTTCAGATAATTAATCACATCATATTAACAAAAGTACTTAAAGTAGATGGTATAAACATCATTTTTCAAAACAATAAATCTTTAAAATATTGAAAATGTTTATTAAACAGAACAATGACCAATTATAACCACATTAGAAGATATTTCACCCACAAATGTTAATTCTGTCATTAATTAGGCTATTTACCCTCATGCAAGACCCTTTGTGCAGAACACAAATGAAGATATCTTAACAGATGCCTTGTGAACGCAAAAAACAGCAACTACACAAATAGTATGTCTTTATTCACAAATAATGTATAGCCAACGCATTTTCACAAAAGCAGCACGAGATGGCCAGTTTCACGCCAACACAACACCAAACTCCTGAACATGTTAGTTTGTAAATAAAAATGCAATGTTTTTTGTGCACACAAAGCATTCACATCACTTCATAAATTGAGGTTAAACAACTGGGGCCTGTACCATGATGGTGGCTGAACAAACTCAGGGTTACAGGATTACTTGAGTTGACAAAACCAAACCAAACCAATCTGGCTTTGTTGGTACCATGAAGCTGATCATCAACTTTCTCTGTCAACTCAAACTTGATCCTGAGTTAATGGAGCATTAGGGATGGGCGGATCGATCCTAAAGTATCGATACTTTCGATACTGATGTTGTATCGAAAGGATCGATCCTCACATAAAAATATCGATTCTAAAGTGCATTTTTTTGTAACCACTAATTTTATTTATTAAGAAACTCGGTGCATAAAATAAGCTTCTAAATGAAAAAAAATAGACTATATTAGCGAACAATTGTGTTAGAGCTATTTCTCCTGCTCATCGGAACACGCAAATGCTGAAAGACAGACCAATCAATCACAGACAGCGTTCGCTGCTGACACATGGCTCAGTCACAGTTCAAATAGAGCTGCGTTTCCCAAAAGCATCAGAAGCATAAGTAGATCATAAAAAACCATTGCCACATTATTACATTACATATCATTATTACTATATACAGGTATAAAATTAATTCTGAAAAATGCATCACAATTTCTACACAAATATGAAGCAGCAATAATAATCATATGTTTCCTGAGCAGCAAATGATATTAGATTTATTTCTGAAGATCATGTGACACTGAAGACTGGAATAATGATGCTGAAAATACAGCTTTGATCACAGATGCATTATCAGAGGCCAACATTAAAATAGAAAATTAATTTCACAATATTGTTGCTTTTACTGTATTTTTGTTCAAATAAGTGCAGCCTTGTTGAGCATGAGACTTATTTAAAAAATATTACAAAATCTTACTAACCCCAAACTTTTGTGTACATGTAGCCTAGTATTTATTTTAAATAGGTAATTGTGTAAGTAAATTTAAACTGGTTGTTAAAAGTTCAAATGGTTTCTGTTATATTCTGTAATTGCTGTTAATAAATCTGTCAGAAAAATAATATGCTAAAGTTTCACCTTTAGGAGTACAGCATTCTGACAACCTTTTAAAAAAATGAACCATGGTTTTATTACAGTAACCACAGTTTACCACAGTATTTGTAGTAAAACTGTAACCACAAATTTACCATTATGGCACTTATAATAATAATAAATTTTAGTACTTACTGTATGTAACACCATGTTTATTTTTCATGAGGTACCCTCAAAGGTGCACCTTTGTAACTTATCTATACCCTTAAATCATGCATACTTGTATGGTACTAATATGCTCCCTTTTAGGGGTATAGGTGCACCTTTGAGGTTACTGCCCCAGTAAAGGGCTAAAATACAATTTTAGTATATTTAATTTCTGACAGTGTAAACAAAAAAAGGCCTGTGAAATGTTTTAAAAAAAACATGGCTTTAAGTGAGTATAATTACTGATTATATTCTTATATATTACATTTACATTTAGTCATTTGGCAGACGCTTTTATCCAAAGCGACTTACAATTGGGGAGTACATAAAGCGATTCATCTTGAAGAGGCAATCAGACAGAGCAAGTGCTCGTAACACCAAGTCTCAGTCATTGTTCAAATAGGTACAAGCTAGCAAGGGAAGGAGAGAAAGATAGAGGGAAAGGTTTTTTTTTATTTTTTTATTATATATTTAATAATTTAAAAGATCATTTTAGTACAGGTATCGGTATCGGTATCGATATCGACGATACTGGGCTTGAAAATATCGGTATCGGATCAAAAATAAAATAAGAGGTATCGCCCATCCCTATGGAGCATGTGCACATGAATGTGTGACATCATTAATGAGCAGCCAATCACGAGCCTTGAAACTGTGCTTCACTTCTGGTGAGAGTCAGTGCGATTCACTACCAAAGATTGAACAATATGAAGAATATAAACACAGCAAGATGAAACGATCTATCCATGAAAGAGAAAACAACTTGCCATATAAGTACAAGTAAAACTTGTAAAGTTTATAATATTTATAGATATAACAACACTTAAATATCTAAACTCATATGTAGTCCTGTTTACAGCTATTGATTCTAAAACGTATTTATATCGCATATTATCTATATGTTTATATTAATTTAAAATAAAAGCTTAATAATTACTATTAAACTAAGATGGCTTATGTAATGGATTAAGGGTATAGTAATTATATAAATAATAATCATCTCTACAAATCAGATGATTTTATCTTTAATTTGTTTTATTTTGTAGCGTCCTTTAATTTGGAGGAGGAGAAACTGGGGGCGTGGCTTTATTGCGTCAGAGGCGTGTCACTTTGCTTGAAGCTGATTGGTCAGATCATGGTCTAATAGTGACACAGAAATATAAGACAGAATTAATTGTTTATAAGTTACATTACAAGAAAATAAATTGAAATTTAACACCAATCTCAATTTTATGATCTAATGCGTTAGTGACTATACTATTATAAAATCAACACCTCAATATCATCAATAAACTGTTTATAAAACAATATTACAAGAAAACGAAGCCTCAGTAAAATTGAAATTTAACAAGACAATCCTCAATTTGCAAAATAAATGTTTAGAAATATTAGACAAACCTCAAATCATGATGTAATTTGGTAATGACACCCCAAAATCAAAAATAAGTTGTTTTTAAATATTACAATAAGTCAGTAATTCCCATAATTTTCTTTTAATTGAGGGGTTAAACCCGTTTTGGTGATTAACCCGTCATATGATTAAAAATTGTATTTTTAAAGGGATGACCAAAATACACTTTGTGGTAAAACCCATTTGTAAGATTAAAACAGGGGCATCAAATTACCACTATAACCAGTAGATGGCAGCAGAGAAACACATTAATTTCTACTTTTTACTTTACATTTTGAAATTATAAAATCACTATTATAAAATCTTAAATCAATCTAATTGTGTAAACGTTTGCTCTGAAGTAAGAAAAGTCACAAAGTGCTGAAACACAATCTTCTGTGACTGAATCACACTGAAGCTGAACCTGAACTGCTCCCTCAATAATATGGTCTTTAAAAGAGTGAATAGAAAATTTCTTTAAAAACTTACATTTGCCTTAACGTTGTTAAACGTATTTAGAAGTTAAAAGTGTGCTTCCTAACCAAGCTCAGTGCTTTAATAAATGTCTTAACCAAGAAATAATGTGTAAATTATAGAACACTTTTAAGAAACTAAATTTTTATTTATTATAAAAAGGGCCTTTAAAACCTTTAAAAGGACTCCTTCCTCTAAAAGGTTTTAAAAGTCTAAAACATAAAGGTAAGGGCTCCCAAACAATTGGAAGAAACCGGTTCTTTAAAGTAGTGAACCAATGGCTCAACAATAGTGGGAAGGTAGTTTAACCATAAATGGAACTTGTTAAAAAAAAAAAACTTTTAAATAAAAATTCCCTAAGTAATAAATGACCTGCCCTAAACAACTAGTCGCTGGCCTAAAAGGTCTGTGCCTGCTGAAGTCTAAGTTATGTGACTCGGTTCAACACAAGTGAGGAAACGCCTTTAAAGGGTTACTAAAGCTCCCTTCATTAAGTGAAAGCCTCCTTTAACCAAAAACCTTACTGCAAAAATGTGTTTATTTCCCCTGCTTTAAAGAAACCGAATTCCCTAACAAGTGTGATGAAACGCTTCCTTTAACCAGTAAAGAAACTTCCCTAACCATAGATGAAAAGCTTTTAAATTCTGATACTCCCTTAACGGGTATATTGAAACGGTCTTTAACATCCCTGCTCCTCCCAACAATGATTGTTCGTGCGTCTAACCGGTTTCCTGCCTCGCCCCTAACAAGGATGAGACGCTTGTGTATGCTCCCTTTAAAAGAGTTGATTTGAGAAACCGCTTTTCGTAAACTTAAAACCCCTAACATAGGATAGAAGGTCCTTTAACACGTAAACGACTTCAACATTAATGTTACTTATAAGAGGCTGGGAATTAAACTTAACTAAGTTTATCAATACCAAGTTAGTTGTTGAGAAACGGCTCTTTAACCAGGGTTAAACTGAATTTAATATAATATATAAATTTAAAAACTA
>CM041801.1:40318282-40378281 GCA_023376895.1 Aspiorhynchus laticeps | reverse complement strand
CCACTTCTAAGAGATCTGCTTCCAAACAGTTAAGCACACTTTTGAAAAAAGATGTGGGAAGTGTGTCAAGATAGCAGGTCGACTATTTAAAGTGCTGTACGATTTCTTCCAAAATTTTGCTTCAAAAACAGACATAGTAGCTTCTTTTTGAAAATGCAGTCAAATCTGTCTAACCACTGCATAACTTGAGGATGTGCCAATCGCTTTTCTGATATTATTGATCTTCTCAGAAAAGAAGGAACTCATTGCATTTGCTGTCGGAAAGCATTTCACTGGGAATCTGACTGGGGGGGGGGGGGGGGGTTGTTAAGTCTCTCAACAGGAGCAACAAGATTGTGAGTGTTGTTTAAGTTACTGTTTATAAGGTTTGAGAATAAGGTCTGCCTAGCTGTGGCTAGTTTCACATTTAAAGCATGAAGGCTGTCTTTATAGATGCTATAGTGAATTTCAAGTTTCGTCTTCCCCCACATCCGCTCAGCTTTTCTGCATTGTCCTTTCTTACTCTGCTGTTGATTTTCTCCAAGGTGATTTTTGTCTGCCTGTCGTCTTGCTGACTTTCACAGGAGCAATATCATCAATAACATTCTTAACTTTTGAGTTAAATGAATCAAGGAGAAGATCAACAGAGTCTGCAGAAATGCGTGGTGTTAAAGATACAGCCTTCATAAATAGCACACTAGTGTTCTCATTAATGCATCTCTTTCTGACAGAGAAAAGACAGTGTGTTTCTGACAGTGTGCCCCGGCCACAGATTAGATGGGTCAGCCATACAGCTTGAGAAGGCCTTAGACTTTCTATCACGTGATAAAACAAAAATAGAGAAAGTTACAGGCACACTGGGTTCCCGCTTGTTCTGTAAACATTTGTGAATGTTGCTGCTATCATAGCGGGGCCCTGATGCATATCACTGAGAGCTGTTATCAGTTTTTTAGTTCACCTACATCAGATGGAGGAGGGTTTGGTCCCTGGTGTTGTGGCAGCTGTCAGAGAGCTCTCACTTACCCCCTTTCCACCAGCAGGAACCAGGTGCTAGTTCAGAGCCAGTGCTACTGCCAGTTCTTAGTTGGTTCGACTCGCGAGCCCTTTAAGAACCGGTTGCTTTTCCACAGGCTAGAGAGCCAACACAGAGCCAGGACTTACGTCACTGAATACGTTTCATGTTTCGTTTCACTAGCGCGGTAGCGCCAAACACAACAGACTTGTCCGAGGTACATCAGCGCCACGCAGATCGATCAGCACACAACACACTAAAGCACTGCGAGAGCGATCCAAAAGCATAAAGATCCGTCAGCTTTCCAGTCGCTCCCGCGGCAACCCGATGCCTCGCACCGAACGGTCCGTGTAGCGCCGATCCATCCCGAACAAGCCTAAACAAACTATCAACAATGGCGGACGTTGTGTTGTTATTGACGTTCATGGCTTTGCGAATCTACATCGGTATCCAAACATGGCGAATCCAACGTGTCCGTGTTTAGCTACTATTTCAAATATAGCTGTTTAAGCAGCCAAGTCTAATACTTTAAGCAGCTGAGGGATGCTGAACGGTGCTTGTAAATGGACGCGCACGCTTGAACTACTATTAATTGGAATGTCCACACAAGAATTTAAAATGCTTATTGTTGTTGATTTATTTTACCGCTACTGGTCTTCCTTTCCATGTAGGCAAGAATCCGTACAAACAGTCAATATATCCACCAGTCATTCACCTTTACAGCGTGGTACATAGCCTAGCGTAGCGGTCAAAAAACTGTGTGCACCTTCCCTCCAGCAACACCTGTTACCTGAAGGAAGGTTCCCACCTATATTTGGTGAACAATCACCCAATAGTGACCCCTACTGGACATACAAGTACATAATTCAAAGTAAAGGCCAAAAATGGCTCTTACATACCGGCCCCTAATTGGGATGATTTAACATGCCAATTATCAACACATAACCAAGAGCCATAAACAAATACAAACAGCGAGTACAATACACACATGATGCTGGTAACAAAACCCCTTAACTCATAGACTCATGTAAAAAGCAAAGTTTTGCTACTGGCCTATCAATAACACTTGTCTTAGTTTGTAAACGAACAGAGCGTACCAGCCCTTTCTTGTCAGGGAATGTTTCCAAGACTCTTCCAAGTGGCCAAGAGCCTCGAGATGCCGTTGAATCCATAATAGCCACAATGTCTCCACGCTTGAGGCTATTCTTAACCTTGTTCCATTTCTGCCTCTCTTGCAGCAAAGGCAGGTATTCTTTCACCCATCTCTTCCAAAAGAGGTCTGAAATGTACTGAACCTGTTTCCACCTCCTTTTATGTACAAGTCATGCACATCGAACAACCCAGGAGATAAGGATGGTTTTCCCTTCAGCAACAGAATATGATTGGGTGTGAGAGCTTCCAGATCCATTGGATCGTCAGACAATTTGGTGATTGGTCTATCGTTCAAGATCGCCTCCGCTTCACACAAGACTGTGTGGAAACTGTCATCATCAAGCGTCTGCTGTTGGAGAACTGCAGTGAGGATCTTTCTCAACATGCGGATGACCCTCTCCCAAACCCCCCCATAATGGGATCCAGCTGGTGGGTTGAAACTCCACTTAATGCCCTTCTGACATAAAACTCCTTGAATCCTAGCCTGATTCAATGATGAAAGTGCTTCCCGAAGTTCCCTCTCTGCTCCTATAAAATTTGTGCCATTATCTGAAAGAAGATGCTCCACTTGCCCTCTTCTACTGATAAACCGGCATAGAGCATTAATACAGGCATCAGTGTCAAGAGAATTGGCCAGTTCAAGGTGAACAGCTCTACTGGCCAAGCAGGTGAAGATAACACCATAGCGTTTCACTATGCCTCTTCCTTTCTTCACCTCTATTGGTCCAAAATAGTCAACGCCTGTGTTGGTAAACGGCGGATGGTCTGGCAAAATCCTCTCCTTAGGCAGGTCAGCCATCTTCTGCCCCATCATCCTCCCATTATATTTTTTACAGAAGCAACATTCTGCTACGATCTTCCTCACAGCTGAGGTGGCACCTGTGATCCAATACCTCCTCCTTAATGCAGACAACATGTGATTACGCCCACTATGGCCAAGGTGTTGATGCAAATCCTTCAGTATGAGGGTAGCCACATGCTGATTTTTAGTGAGGAGTAGCGGATGTTTTGTGTCTTCTGGCAACGAACCCTGAGTCACCCGCCCTCCGACTCTCAGAAGTCCATTATCCAACCATGGATCCAACTTATAGATGGCACTCTGTTTACTCACTGTATCCTTTCCAGAAGACAAAGCAGCAATCTCCTAAGGGAATCTTTGCTGTTGGCAATAGCAGATTATAGCCATCTTGGCTTCCATAAGATCCTCTGCCGACAAGGTTTGTCCTCCTGTTATATCTTTAACTATTTGATTCCCTAGCACCAGGGTACTCCGCTTATTAGCATCAGCAGTGTCTGACTCTCTCCTTTTGCAGATCCTTCTCAACAACATCCTCTTCAACTTGAGCAACCAGGCAACTGATACTCGAAGTCTCCTCCAATCTGAAAAATAAGCCATCAACCTATTTGTACCCTTCAGTGAGTCTTGAGTATTTACCACATTCACAAAAGCTTCCTTCTTGACCTCAAGGTCATCATCCCTTACTGTAGTGTCCACCATATTTACAGGCCAATCCTCTCCTGATTTGTACAGAAACTTAGGTCCTTCTATCCATCTGTTGTTCTTGATAAAATCTCCAGCTCTCCTTCCTCTGGATGCATCGTCAGCTGGATTCTCCTTTGTGCCAACATATCGCCACTGTGATGTCTTTGTGGCTTCCCTAATGATGGAAACTCTGTTGGCAACAAAAGTATGAAACCGCTTGTCCTCATTCATGACATACTTAAGCACAGATGTGCTATCTGTCCAGAAGACTGATTCTTGCATCTGGAGCCTCAGCTCTTTCTTTAACATCAAATCAACACGGACAGCAAGAACAGCTACAGTTAGCTCTAAGCGGGGAACAGTGATGGCTTTTAAAAGGCGTTACTCGGGCCTTGCCCATGAGGAAGGAAACATGGATGTCACTGCTGCCATTCTGGATTCTAAGGTAAGTGACTGTGCCATATCCTTGTTCGCTTGCGTCTGAAAAATTATGAAGCTGCGCATGTATACATGACCCGCATTTTATAGGCTTAACGCATCTCTCAACCTTGAATTCAGAGAGTGCTTTCAGTTCCTTCAACCACCTTGTCCAGCCACGCAAGATGTCATGGGGCACGGTTTCATCCCATCCAAAGTTCCTCCGGCATAGCTCCTGTAACAATCTTAGCAGATAGCACTACCGGTGCCAAAAACCCAAGTGGATCGTATACGGAACTGGACACTGACAACATTCCACGTCTTGTGCAGGACTTCTCCTGAATCTCTATTCTGAACTTAAATTAATCAGTTTCCGCACACCACAGCAACCCAAGAGCTCTCTCAACAGGCAAGCTGTCCTTGTCCAGATCCAGCTTTCTCCACTCTTTGGCTCGACACTCCTCAGGAAGGGAGTGCAGGACAGTGCGCTTGTTGCTAATCCATTTTGTCAGAGTAAAACCTCCTTGCTGACAAAGATTAGAAAGATCTTGAACTAAAGAAACTGCTTCTTCAGATGCCACACTCTTAAGACAATCATCAACATAAAAATTATCTTTGAGAGTTTGAACCACCTCCTCACGGAATTCACATTTATGATCATCTGCCGTTTTTCGCAAAGCAAAGGCAGCACAACTTGGAGAGGAGACAGCCCCAAAAAGATGTACAGTCATGCAAAACACTGACACTTCTTTTGTAAAATCTCCGTTCTGCCACCACAAAAAACGAAGGAAATCCCAGTCCTCTTCTGCCACCCTAACCTGATGAAACATTGCCTGTATGTCTCCCATGACAGCTACAGACTCCTTCCTAAACCTCAGGAGGACACCAATCAATGTACTTGTAAAATTGGGACCTTGCAGAAGGGCCTGGTTTAATGATGTTCCTTTGAATACCGCACCACAATCAAAAACCACCCGCAGGTTCCTCTTCCTGGGATGACGTACACCATGGTGAGGAATGTACCACACCTTTCCGCTGTCTCCTTTCAGCCGCTGAGTGGGCACTTTCTCTGCATATCCTTTGTTGATCATTTCTTTGACAAATGCTACATACTCCTGATAAAACTGCTCATCTCTCTGGAATCTCCTCTTCAATCCAAGTATCCGTTGTTTTGCCAAAGAGAAGTTGTTTGGAAGATACACATTTTCCTTTTTAAATGGCAACTTCAAGGTATAATGCTTGTCCTCAAGCTTGACAGAACTCTCAGCAATCTCCAAGAATCTAATATCCTCTCTTGACAATCCTTGCTCTTCTACAGCTCGCTCGTTGAAGTCATGGTTGTATTGTTTAAACAACATCTCCTCCAGTCTACACACAGAAATCCTGTTAACCACTGCAGAACAGTCTTCAGCCTCAAAGCTGCCTGCATTCAAAGGACCATTAATGACCCAACCTAATGCCGTTCTTATGGCATAAGGGCCATCCCCACAGCTATTTATGACTTCCCAAGGCTCCAACATCTTGGGAGCGTTGTTTCCAATCAACAACTCAACGTTAGCCATTATGCGGGGAACTTTAACCTTTGCCAGGTAAGGCCACTTGGACAAATCTCCTTTAGATACCATGTTGTCAGAACTTACAGGCATTTGTTTCTGTGTGAGTGTTTGTGGAAGCTGATAGAAGATGTTACCATCAATAGCAGATACTTCCAAACCTAAAAGTACGTATGCAGATACAACTCTTTCCTGTCCCATAGTTTGTAACAGAAACTGTGTTTTTCTACCAGAAAGATTAAGCCGCTGCATAAGACTTTCAGTACAAAAGGTCGCCGAACTGCCAGGATCCAGGAATGCATATGTCTGGACTATCTGATCTCCTTTACTGGCCTTGACTTGAACTGGCAAGATAGAAAGAAGACAGCGATCCTTTCCGGCCCCTGTATGACCACATGTTTCAGCAGATCCCAAGAACTTGCGTGCCTCAGACTCCTTAGAGGCCATGCCTGAGTTGGCTGCATTTCTGTCTACATGAAGCACAGTGGGATGGTGTTGACTACATATCCTACAAGTCAACCGCTTGCCACAGTTACGACTCATGTGCCCAGCACTTAAGCAACCAAAGCAAAGCTCTTTCTCCTTTAGAAATTCCATCTTTTCCCTATGCTTCTTCCTTTTAAATTGTAGGCAGTACTCCAATACATGATGCTTAGCACAACACAAACATAATGAAATCACTTTAGAATTGCTTGATGGCAATTCTGTTCTCATATTCTTAGTAGTTTCCCCAGATTCCATAAGTGCAACGGTAGTGGCAAAGATGTTTCCTTTAACTCTGCCTTCTGGACGTAGCTTTGGCTGATTAATAGGCCTCATGCTAGTTGGCAAATCTCTAATATCACCAAACAAAGGATCCATTAAAATGCCAACCTGTCTTTCAATAAACTGAACAAGATCTTTGAACAAAGCTCTGCATTCAGTAGTTTCCAGAATGTTATGTGCAACAGCTCTCCACCGTTCTCTGAGCTTGAAAGGCAATTTCGATATAATGACTCTCATATTGCTTGGCATATCTAACTCCTGAAGGCACTGCAGCACCTCAATGACATTGCAACAACCACGCAGAAAGAGAACATAAGACTGCAAAGCACTGACATCCTCCGCTTTTATTGCAGGCCAAGACAACGCTCTTTCCAAATAAGCAGTGGCAATCTTATACTTATTGCCAAAATGTTTCTGCAATAACTGTTTTGCCTTAGGATAGCCAGAATCAGGGGTCATGTGAAGACAACTGCGGACCAGCTCCCTAGGCTGCCCCCTAGTAAACTGTTCTAGGTAATATAAGCAATCATTATGACTTGCCTTCTCCTCCACTCCCTTTTCAAATGCTCTTATAAAGGAAACATACTGAAGAGGATCTCCATCAAACAAGGGAATGTCTCTTGCTGGTAAGGATGAGCAATGTTGTTGTTGAACAAGGGCTGCTGTTATATCATTTTGTCTTTGCATTATGGTGACAATGTCACCACACTGATTCTCAATTTGTGGCTGAGAAATCACATTAGATGCAAGAAGTCCATGAGGTTGAACTGATGCATGTTGAGAAATCCTATCGAATGCAAGAAGTCCATGAGGTTGAACTGATGCATGTTGAGAAATCCTATCGGATGCGAGAAGTCCATGAGGTTTAAGTGATGCATATTGAGAAGTCCTATCAGATGCAAGAAGTCCATGAGGTTGAACTGATGCATGTTGAGAAGTCCTATCAGATGCAAGAAGTCCATGAGGTTGAACTGATGCATGTTGCGAAATCCTATCAGATGCGAGAAGTCCATGAGGTTTAAGTGATGCATATTGAGAAGACCTATCAGATGCAAGAGGTCCATGAGATTGAACTGATGTATCTCCTAGTACATGCTGGGAACTCTGTCTTTCTAAGTCAGTACATTCCTGCCAAGGCTGCTGACGAATTTCCTGATACGGCACAGAAGATGCCAAAGGAGGATCCGCTGCTGATACTTGGTTTTCCATTTCCCTAGAAACAGCAGATTCAAACTCCTCTGCCATTGGATTCAATATAATTGAAGATATTTTCTCCCTGTCCTTTTCCAATTGTGAATGCATATTATAAGAGACTTTGGAAACACTGTGACTTTCAGAGGCCTGTAAAACTGCAAGTTTAGCAGTAGATTCTGCTAGCATTGCATTCAACTCCAGTTGCTCCTTTTTCCTCCTTATCATCTGCTCTTGCTCCTCTAAAGCATGCTTTTCCTTTAATACTGCCATACGAGCAAGCAGTGCAGCCTTATCTGCCTCAGCTATAACTCTGGCAGAAGAAACACTACTGCATGTACTTGCTTTACTTGAACGTTTACTACCAACATTTGAAATACTATCATGTGGATCAACACCATCAACCTTGTCATGCATGACCTCATTTAAAGTAGGCCTAATTTCATTTTCAGTACATGATACCCACATTTTTACTTCAGAAATAAAATCATTATTCGCAATCATTTTTGCTTTAAACCATATGTTTTTCCTTTTCACTTTCAGGTAACATACCCATCAAAGAACCATGAATACCTTTTGCTTCATCACACAAGTTTAAAAGATCATCAAACCCACTTTGTACATCTTTTACATTTCTTTGTTGCATCAGACCTTGCATATTTTTTCTTAAATTAGTAGCTTTAGTTAATACAGATTTTCTATCACTCTGCAACTTTTCAACCTTTGCAACAAATGCCTTTGGAGTTAATTTCACAACACGTTTTCTTTGTCCATTTGAACATCAGCTCATTTAAAACACTCAACTGTGGCGTTTCCATAGGCCTGTGCACATTTTCAGATACCTCCATAATCCACAGAAAGTCAAAAACATGATCGAAGTGATAAAACTAGTTCGCAAAGTTAATTATTTTCTTTGACAACCAATGCATTGGATTTACATCCCATAATGTGTGCACACAACATTAGATGGCCATTCAACGATAAGTAGCGCTACTGAACATACCTCTTCACGTTGGGCGCCAATGTTTGAACAAAGCTCCTCTGATGACGTTAATAGAACAGCTCCTGTGTCTTTCGCTGCGCTGATGGAAGGTCTGTAACCCAGTAAGAAAGACGTGCGTGTGTAATCCAAAGATGCGAACGCTGCGACGTCCTCTCGTCGTGATTGCAGCTTATCTCAGACTTAAATAAAACCGATGCAAACTTTTTCAATAATCCACTTAATTCCTTTCGGCAAATGATGAAGCTCCAACGTCAGAAAGGCTTAAAACACAGTTCCCTTAAGTCAATTAACAGTTTTTTGACTAATGTTTAAGCAGCCAAGTCTAATACTTTAAGCAGCTGAGGGATGCTGAACGGTGCTTGTAAATGGACGCGCACGCTTGAACTACTATTAATTGGAATGTACGTACATTATACTGTACAAAAGTAATACGAGAGTAATATATTTCCGTTACATGTTAAACCACAATTTTATTTTGACAGGTTGCCTTGAAGTTTCTGTGTATACAGTATAAAATTATGCTAGTTTTCTCAAATGAAACGTTAAAATTCTTATGAAGTTACTTTCACAGCCTGTAAGTTCATGTCGTCATGTAGTGAGATGTAGAGGCCGAAAATCACCGTGAGTTCACGTGTGCTTTAGAGCTGTCGTGATTCGTCGATTTTAGTCAACTAGTCGATTTTGAAAAATCATCGACTTCATTTTGCTCGCGTCGACTAACCGGCAAAATACCAGAAGTGCCGCATTTCATGGACGAGAATCCATAAAACACATTATTAGACTATTTTCCAAGACTGCATGACATTAAACCCATTTAAAAATCATAATTAAGCATAATTGTGAATTCACAAAAGCTACGATTTAATTAAATAATTATATGCGATGCAGTTCTAACACAGTATATGCGCTTTAATTATTTACATGCGTGTAGGTTAAGCACGTGCGTCTCACAGCGGCTCGTTCACAGCTCCACAGAAACTTATCATTTACATGTGTGGAGCGTCTCAAACTCCATCTCTGCATGTTGTTGTGAGTTTGGGTTTATTATAACGTTCATCTGGGAACGCAACGTGCGCCATTTCATCAGATATGTAAGGTAAATCATTTATAAACCTGTGCAAACACAGGAGAATACATCGCGATTTCAAAATAAAAGCTTAAACCCTCACTCTGAGTTTACACGTTTTGATGTCCACATATTCATTTAATTACAGTTGCTATAGCATTTCTGTCCTAAAGAAATGGCTAAATGTTAACGATTAAGTGGACATTTGAATTAAATGGTGCTTGGTCAATATTAAACAAGGATTAGATCGCGCAGTAATGTTTAAAAATAATTATCAGGCGCCCCCTGCAGGCCTTTGTTGTTATGCGTCATCTACATTAGTCAAAAGTCAAAGTCTGCTTTATTGTCAATTCTGCCACATGTACCGTACATACATACAGAGAATTGAAATTGCATTAATCTCTTACTCCCTGGTGCATACAGATAACACTAAACACTAACAGTAGAATGCACAAATATACAAATAAGGACATGTAGAAAAAGAGCCAAAATTAATAATTAAATAATAACAAAATTAAAATTATATTAATTTTTTTTTTCTTTTTCAGAAATACTGCACATTTGCATTTTTCTCCTAAATAAATTCTGGTAAATAATATTTCTGGTAAATACTCCTTTATTTAAAATACTGATTATAATTTTATTATTAGACTAGAACACGTGGATATGTTGTCTTTCTTACACTATAATACTGAACTGATTTCAGTGATTTGGACTGAGAGATGGACACTTGCTTCTTGTACGCTATGTTGCACTTTACTTTTGCTTTAAAAAAGGATTTCATAGAAATTTGGATTTAATTTGGTTTAATAAAATATTCTTAAGTAAAATTGTTGTTTTTTTTTGTGGGAAATTAATCGTTTAGATTAATCGATAAATTAGTCGATAGATTAATCGAAATAAAAATAGTCGTTAGTGGCAGCCCTAGTGTGCTTCAGTATTTGTGTAGAAAATAAAACCGCTTCTCCGCCATTCATACATACCGAGGCTAACGGAACTTGCAGGATTCATATTTAAACCGTCTTTTTGCATTATATTAATATCCCTATACACTAGTTCATATCGCGATTCAAATTAAGTGACAGACCTTCTTTTATTCATCCAAAAATTCCATTAAATTCCGTTTTTATGAATGGGCTCCGCCATCCTGTCCTCATTTTCGTGGAAACCATATGACCCTAGAAATGTAAGCACTAGGGGTGGCGATATGACCAAAATCTTATATCACGATATGACTAATTTTATATCACGATAACGATATATATCATGATATAGTAATTTTTTTCTTTTAAAAAGGTTTTTATGATATTAAAATCTTTGATACTATAGAATTTTCATAATCCTTGTCACCAATGTCAATATCAAACTAATACAAGCCTAAAAAGAGAGACACAAAAAAACTCACGCTCACTGAAGATAAATAAACAGTCAGTTATAAAATAAGAATAAGAAACTAATTGCAAGCAATAGGACAAAAAAACTACAATAAATAAGAAAAGCTACATACATTGTGTAAATTAATTAGTCTTCACTGTGTTAATTATATCTATCTATCTATGATAGATATAATTAACACATGTATTATGTATAGATTCTATACATATATATAAATATATCATTATTATTTTTTAATAATATTTATATATATGTATAGAATATATACAGTACATAATACACGTGTTAATTATATCTATCATAGATAGATAGTGCTGTATCTATCTATCTATGATATATATAATTAACATGTGTATTATGTATAGATTCTATACATATATATATAAATATATCATTATTATTTTATTCTTATTAAAGTTACAAAAGTGATTTAGTCAAAAGCAGTGAGATTTTCTAGCAATGTGCTATGATTAATATGAATGGCAGACAGAACGAATATTGGACCGCTTCCCCTTTAAGACCGAAGTCCGGATCCAATACACTGTTACATATGTGTTTTCTCTTGCAGCTGTTTTCTCTCTTAAGACCTAAATCGCTGTGTTTATGAGGATACTTGCAAAGACAAGGATTCTGACACATAAGTGTGTTTATGTAATCGTTCAAAGCCAATATAGCGAGAAAAAAAAAAGCGCGGTCCTCTCACACAGAAACAGAGACGGTGCACACATAGCGCTGTTGTTTGTGTCTAAACAGCTTAAAATCAGTTGTTTTAAAACTGCAGTGCTTAAAAACGCGTGCCCATGCTACAGATGTAGTCCCTCGTTTAGTTCTGGTCGTTCTCCACCTGCTTCTGTCTCCCCTTCACGCCCCGTGGTGGCGTGTAAAGATCGCAGTCATCCAAATGATGAAAAAGTACCGTAAACAATGTATTTTGCGACACCACGAAATAAACGATAGAACATAATATGAAACGATAGACTTTTTATTTCGTCCATCCGATATACTGTATATCGTCATATCGCACAGCCCTAGTAAGCACACTTCAGAACATTTGGGTTTGCCATGTGTGTTGTGTTTTAAAGAGTTGCAGGGGTGACATCATGTCACAGGGTTTCTCTCTCGCTCTCTCGAATGCGCCCAAATGCATTCTCAGGTATCGAAATTTGGTACCAAATGATTTAATGTGAATTGGTACTCTGTAGTACCGATGCAATTCGGTCGGTACCCTTAAAAGTACCGAGTTCAGTACCCAAACCTAGCGATGAGCTCTGTGGTCAGGGCCTAGCTGGGATGTTGTCCATGAGCAGAGCTTGTTGTGGCTGCATGGCGTTATCAGCATCCTTGTGGGATGTGTCAAACACATGATGACTCTGAAGCTGATATGAAGTCCTGTGGTCACTCATATTCTGTCCAGGTGTGTGTGTGCGCCATTCAGGTTGAATGGATTGGCACACACTACTGAAGGATGATGGAGGGAGAAATAGATATTGTACTTTAGCACTCTTGCATCAAGTTTGTTTGAGTGGAGGCCATCCAGTTTAAACAGTTGTCCATGGCCCCAGAAAAGATTGAAGTCGTCGATAAAGTTGACTCCTTTTATACCGTAGGTTCTTTGTAGCCATGTATTTAGCCCAAGCAGCCATGAAAACATGTTAGTTCCCCTTGCTGGGAGTGGTCCACTGATGAACAACTGAACTTCAAGTCTTTGAAGTGTTTCAAAGAATTCACTGAAATCCTTCTTAAGGAGTTCTGACTGCTCTTTCTGAATATCATTCTTCCTCACATGGATGATGATTTGATTTGCAGTCTTGTGCTTCAGTAGAATGTTCTGAAGTTCCTTGTTCACATCAGAGACGGTTGCTTGAGGAAAGCAGCATGTAGTTGTAGTCCTGCTACTGATGCTTCTGATAATCGTGTCACCCACTATCAGAGTCCTGGGCTCGGGTGCGCTCTGAGCTGAATGCCGCTGTCTGCTCGACCTTGAGCGCCTGTTAGTAGCGATGTTAGCTGCTGGCTGATACGATCCATGTTCGATCGCATTTGGGGATTCCTCACCCACATTCATCAATGCTTCAAATCTGTTCTCCAGGTGTATAGGGAGTGGTAGAATACCAGTTGTTTGCAAGCCTTGTCATAGCCGCATCTGGGTAGAGGATGCTACCGCAGCAATACAAGATACTCGTGACAATCTGAATGTCTTAAGTGCCTTTGGGTCTCGTTCCCTGTTTGTGCCATCAATTAGTCTGTCGATCAGTTTCGGCTTGTTCCTCTACACTTGGTATTAACTGTTGAGATTCACTAGATTCACAGGACTCACCGGCTGTATGCTGAGGGGGTCCATGATGATGGTTTGCTGTGTGTTCTGCCTGTTTTGGAAGTCCAGCAAGTAACTTTTGTTTCAAGAACCGTAATCCTTTGTAGAAGTCTGTGGCAGTACATGCAGCAAGTAGATTCCACAAGAGGCATTTTCTTTCTGGTCTGTTTGAAAGTAGGCAGCTGTATTTTCCTGTCTCTGGAATGTAAGCTGCTGGCAGTGGGAGGCAAAAGTCCCCTTTTTCGTAGTAGTATTCCAGTCCCGAAAATTTCAAAAATATTTAAAAAATAGTTTAATGTTTGTGCCAAAATGTGTTGTTTGAGCACTGTGCTGATCTGCTGTAGTTAAAATCTTAGAAAAATCTGAGAAAAGTACATAAACAGGGAACAAAGCGCAGAGCCTAAGGCCTAAGTATACTTCATTTTTGTACACTTACGCTACAGTCGAGCGCGTAGCCTTTCAAAGTATACTCCATTTGAAGTTGTACGCGAACGCAGGTGGTCGACACATGCGCACTAGAAAGCTTAATTTTTCAGCATCTGCTCTATTTTTCTCCGTTAAGTCATGACTGATAACAAATATTTTTGAACTCTTTTAAACCAAAGCTGAGCTGTCTCATATGCTCGTCAATGCGAGCGTCTGTTGTTGCAGTCTCCGCTGTTTTGTCATCATTGTCCTTCTCTTTAGTTTCGTTTTCTACTGTGAAACAACGGCGTGAGGACAGTGTTGCCACCATGTGGGAAAACTTGTTTACTGCAAAATAACTTCAGTGCGCATGTGCGACCTGAGCGTACAAAGTATGCGCGGTTACAAAAATTGGGTGGTGTGCGTACAATACGCACGTACTATTCTGATGACGCAATTCGCATCACGCTCACTGTATGCTGTCCCTCGCGTACGCGGAAAAAGTGAAGTATACTTTGGCCTTAAGAGTCTGTCGATTAGCCTGAATCAACAGCTCATAAGGCTAGGACTTTCTATTCAAAAAATAGAACCCCTAAAGGGAATAGATACGAAATAGGAGGAAAAATATACTTCAATATCTTCTGTCGCAATTATATTGTTGGGTAATTATAGTGTATATAAATTGCGGGCATCAGGGAGCATTTATTATTATGCGGGGCATTAAAATTGCTTATGAATGCGTGCTTGTTTTTTTACTTTCATTTTCGAGATTCGCGATCACACGTACAGAGCAGCACTCGACAGTACTTACCACACATTTTACAAGATTAAATGTCTGTCAGTGGTGCTCAGGATCTGCAAATCATTTGCCATCATCCTCAGTCATCTCTCCTTACTCTGTTTATGTGGTAAGTGAAATGTTATGTACTGTAATGTAACAGGCTACCGCTAGCAAGTGGCAACCATCTCCCTTTAGTGGCTCTGTAGAACGCGTTATTTGTTTTCCGCGCCTTTCTGAATATGGATTCAGCCACAGCTCTAACCCAAGTCGGGGGTGTTTGTGGTCCACACAGAGCTCTTATTTGACATCGTCCCAGGAGACCATTGAGACTTTGGTGCAACATGAGAGCATATTTCAAGACTTTAAATGTGGGAAAGAGAGAGGGAGAGAGAGGGGTACTGGGGAGCGAGGTAAGAGTGATCTATTTTTAAATTCATGAACATCAGTTACTTATTCGGAAATGGGAGTGATGTCTTTATCATGGTATAACTGTCCATTTATGTAAAGTTTGTCCACAGTGATGGTTGCCTTTTTCCTTCATTCATCATTTGTTTTCGAATTGGGAAGAGATGTTTTCGACGCTCAAGTACATCCTTTGGGTATTAATCATTGAGTCCGTAGTTTGTGCCTTTGAGTTGTCTGCCTTGCCTCTGAACCAGTTATTTTTGTTTATAATGTTCAAATTTTGCGATGATTGGACGTGGGTGATTGCTGTTGTTTTGGGATCTGATCCGATGCACGCGGTGAAAAGTGATATTCTGTAGTTTCAGCTGGTAATTTGAGTTGTTTTATCATGAAGTCCTTAACTGATTTCTCGGGGTCACCTGGGGGTTTGTTCCGGGATGCCTGTGAAAACTAAATTGTCCCTCATGCTTCACGATTGTAAGTCCAGAATGCTCCCTTTCATGGCTTTGTTTTGTGCAACAATGGAGGTGAGTTGAGCGGTAAGAGTGTGAACGGAGTCCTTTAGAATATTATTTTCTTTGGTAAGAATGTCTATCTGTTCTTGGCTGAATTCTAAGCTGTGCCGTAGTTCTTGAAAGTCCTTGTGTATTACCTCTATTAGCGCGATCTTTGCATCAAGTCCGTAAAGTTTGTTTTCAATGGAGAGTAGAATGTGGCTTACCTCTGTGCAGCACGGCGGTTTAGGTGATGTGGATAGTGTTGTACCTGTACTGGGTAGTGAATCGGGAAGGGGTCGTTTGGAGTTTGGAGTAATGTTGCCTATTATTTTTTTTTTGGTCATCTGGTTTGTCCTTGTTCATGGTGATGTAGAATCTGTTGTAATTTGTGTCGATATATTCCTCAGGGTAATCCAGGTTGCAAAGTGGTATAGTCCAGTTTTGAAACGGAAGAAAAATGCAAAACGAGAGAAGAAGAGAGGGGAAAAAAATGAATGAAGTTGTTTACAGTGTACTAGTCTAGCAGCGGGGAGCCGCCATCTTACATTATGCACCAGATCTCGTTGAGTTCTCGCATTACGCAACCATCATATGACAATTATTTTCAATTACATGCTCTTTGAACCCTGTTTTCAAAACTTTAAAGGGATAGTTCACGCAAAACTGAAAATTCTGTCATCATTTACTCTCAAATTGTTTCAAACCTGTATGAATTTCTTTCTTCTGTTGAACTCATAGGAAGATATTTTGAAGAATGTTTTAACATTTTGTAACATGTTTGTAACAAACAGTTTTCAAGCACCATTGACTTCCGTAGAAAAAAACCCAAAAAACTTTGGAAGTGAATGGTGCCCAGAAACCGCTTGGATGCAAACATTCTTCAAAATATCTTCTTTTTTGTTAAGCAGAAGAAAGAAATTCACACAGGTTTGTAACAACTTGGGGGTGAGTAAATGATGACAGAATTTTCATTTTTGGGTGAGCTATGCCTTTAAGGCCTCCAAAAATGCTGATGAAAACATACATTTTCTGTTTTTGCTGAAAACAGTGTAGTGTGAATGCCTCATTAATGATTATAAGTTCTACTGGGGTTCAGTTTAAGGAGGTGTTTACAAGACACAATTTTCAAATATTTTGGCCGTTCATTTACAAATCAACGGCAATTTGGGGGCCTGAAAATGTAAACTTTTGAAAATAGGTATCAAAGTGCACATTCCAAAGTTTACCAGCTACAAAAATACAAATTTGTGAAAACAGTGACGTCATGCGCATATTACATGTTCAGTCTATAGCAGTGGTTCTCAGACTTTTTTGGTCGCGCCCCCCTTTAAACCTATAAAAAAATCTGGCGCCCCCCCCTCCTCCCGAATCCCCATCCCAACTAATTTCACTAAACATTATGAAAAATTAATGCTTTTTTTAATTTAAAATACCTACGGGGGGGGGGGGGACACCTGCATCACTTGAAACATCGAAAAATTAGCACAGAGTGATAACTGTTATTATTATTCTCTCTGTTATCTTACTTGATTTATTTTTGTGGGTTTCATGCTGTCCCTAAATGCATAGGACACACAGAGGCCTTTCACTCCTCACCAACGAAATTGAACACCTAGTCTACACCGACGCGAGCGGCATAACTGTTATAAGTTATCAGCAGTTATCTTATTTATTTATTTAAGTGGGTTTCATGCTGTCCGCTAAATGCACTAGGACACGGCAGAGGCGCTTTCGCGACAATCACCAACGAAATTAACACCTGATGCCTACACCGTTTAGTTACGACGTAGCTGACACAAAGTTAAAATGATTTACAACAGAACCCATTATAGCGTCCAATGTAGATGCTGTTGCGGTACACAGCCGCGCGTACCGGCGAGTGAAGCGAGAGCAAGAATGCATATTCCCCGACATTAAACTGATTCTGCAGTTTAGCTTATTGACGTACTGGACAGCACCTGTCTAAAATGCGACTTCGTACAACGGTCGGCGTTGTCGCGTTCCAGTGTCAGAGGGCTTGCGATGCCATCTCGCGCGTCCGGTAAGTTACGTCCTTTGAGCAAGAATGCATATTCCCCGTCATATTTTCTGCATTTAGCTTTTGAATGGACAGCACCTGCCTGGGTCTGTGCGACTTCGTCTATGGCTTTTCTCTTCCCTTTCACAAACCGATCCATCTCCCATTCTAAGTTACGTCCTTTGGCTGTTTACTGTTTTATTTATTTTCTTTTTCTGCTTATGGCCCGCGCCCCCCCTGCAATACTCGTGTGCCTCCCCTGGCGGGCTTGCCCCACACTTTGAGAACCACTGGTCTATAGGCACATAGTGTTTCTTTACAAAGTGACATCGCCATCTACTGGCCTATCAGCATAATTCAGTGTTATTGTTTTCATGGATCTGTGTGAACAGAGACCATTTTGACAATGTTGTCATCTGCACACGAAACGTTTAAAAAAATGCAAAGAAAAAAGTGTTGTTGTTGTGTGAATGTACCATAATTTCCTTTGGTTCTCCAAATGTCCCGCTTGATTTTCATCACTTTAATGTTTTCATTTTAGGCCTGATGAAAGTGAAAGAAGAACAAGATCTGAATGAAGCGGAGGAGAAGCATCAGGATCAGAAAGCTCATGATGTCACCACTGGAGAAACATCAGGGAGTTGTTCCAAAATTGAAAACAGCATTCAAATAACAGAAGTCAAAAGGCCTTTCAGCTGCTCTGAGTGCGGAAAGACATTCACTCAAGAAAATTACCTTAGGAGTCATATGAGGTTTCATAATAGAATAAAGACTTTCAGCTGCTCTGAGTGTGGAAACACTTTCAAACATAAAATAACCCTTGACGCACACGTGATGATTGTTCATGCTGGAAAAAGGCCTTTCACCTGCTCTGAATGTGGAAATACTTTCACACGCCAAGGAAGCCTTAAACATCACATGTTAATTCATTCGGGAAAAAAGCCTTTCACCTGCTCTCAGTGTGGAAAGGCATTCAACGGAAAATAACCTTAAAATCACATGGTATTCAATGGAATAAAGCCTTTCACCTGCTCTAGTGTGGAAAATTTCAAAAAAGAACCTTAAAACACATGGTAGTTCATGCTGGAAAAAAGCCTTTCACCTGCTCTAATGTGGAAAATTTCCATGAAAAAACCTTAAAATCACATGAAAATTCATACGGGGAAAAAGGCCTTTCACCTGCTCTCAGTGTGGAAAGAGTTTTATAAGAAAAGAACTTTAAATGCATTGGTAAACAACTTTAAAAAGCTTTCAACCTGTCCTTAGTGTAGAAAACTTTTATTGTAAAGGAAGCCTTGAAGAGGCAAATGTTAATTCATTGGGGCCTTTGGAAATTTAAAGCCTTTTTCATTCTCTCAGTGTAAATTTCAACAACAGTCAACTTAAATATTAACATTGGTAGTTCTCTTAATAAACCTTTAGTGGGTCCCAATTGGAAATTTCATTGTAAAGTCAACTTAAATTCACAATTATTCATCTGAAAAAAGCCTTTAGTTGCCCTAATTAAAGAGTTTTGCATGTAAAAGTTTCCTTAAATATAATGAAAATTCAAATAAGGAAAAAGCCTTTTACTTGCTCTCAGTGTGGAAAGGGTTTTAGTAAAAAAGGTTTAAATAGTCTAAAACACACTTAAAATTAATTTTTTAAATTGTCCTTAAGTTAGGAAACACTTTATTTTAAAGGAAGCCTTTTGATAAAATGATTTAATTCATATTTGGGGAATTTGGTCACTTTATTTGATAATTTTTTAGTTCACTAAATTTAAGTAATTTGCAACTAAAATTCAATGGCAATATTTAAAGAGGCATTAAGCGTTTCTTAAAATTTCAAAAATTTATTTTGGAGGGTCCAAACTACTATAAAACTTTTAGGGAAAGGGTCAATTATTTAATAACCCTTAAACCTCCCCTTAACAATTTCCTTTAACCTCCTTTGGGATTCGTAAACATGGTAGGGTTGTTAATTTTAAAAGAAGAATTAAGGTTGAATTTGGTAGGCCAGTTTGGTTAAGTTTTTAAATTTTATTAAGTTAAATGTTAAAGTGGATTAATTTTCAAATAAAGTTGGTTTTAAAAACCTTTTTACCTTGCCTTTCAAGGGTGTTTCCCTTTTAAAAAGGAATAGTCCTTCCCAAATTCACACTGGAAGAAAATTTTAATATTAATTAAAACCTTGGAATAAACGGGTTTTTTGGACAGCAAATTTTGAAATTTAAGTTTTAAGTCGGGTAAAGCCTTTTGACAAAATGGGCCATTTAAGTATAAGGCAATTTTTTTTGTTAAAAAAGTTGATAAAAAGATTTAGTTTTAAATTTACAAACTTTGTCCTAAAATCAATGGAATATTTAAATTGTGGTGATTAAAGCGTTTTAAAATTGGAAAAATTTCTTCAGAAACATCAAAGTTTCAAGAAAATTGTTTTTAAGGGGGAAGGGCTTTAATTTTTAAAAATTTAAAGTCCTGTGTGGCAAAAGATTAATCCCGGTTTTGAGTTCCTTTTGGGAATTTTAAAAAATTGATTATTAAATTGTTAAAAAATTTAAATTGATTTAAACAGTGGGGCTGGTTAACCTGGGAACGGGCAAGGCCGGTGGATTTAAGATAAGAAAAGCGCCCTTTAGGTTTACAGGGTTCCGGAAATTTTAAAAGGAAATGACATTGAAACGGGAAACCTTTTTGGTTTTGTGTTTTGGGTGGGGTTTGGGCCCCTTTTCTTTGGAATTTGATTAAATTTTAAATTTGGGTTGCCTTTCTTCCCTTTTTTGAAACATTGGTCCCCCAAAAACATGTTTTTAGAAGAACCCTCCTGTTAAGGGGTGCTGTGAGGATTCCACCGGAAAAACCAAGGTTTTGCCCGACTGGGCTAAGATTGGAAAATGGGAAGGAAGGCCCTTGGGGAAGGGGTCTGGTAAGAGGGACAAAATCTGCCTTTGCCAGGAAACCTGGGCCATGATTCAGGAGCAAACATCCTTCCGGTTAAAAAAGGAGCCATTGGTAAAGGAAGGCGGACGTTTTTCCTTACCAAAATGTCCGAATGCAATGGATCCACTTTCCAAGGGGTGTGGGAACCCAAGATTTTTTAAATAAAAAACTTAAACAAACACAAAATTTAAAGCGGACCCCTAGGGCATGGCAACAAAAAAAAATAAAATGGCCTGGTCCTCCTGGTCTTGAATGCGCCCCCTAATTTCCGGAGTTCCGGGGAATGAAGGTTGATTTGAGGTTTTCCCAAAAATTAATTATTGTTAGGTTCCCCCCCAAATTTAAAACCCATGTTTTACTCACCCTCAACGCATCCTAGGTGTATATGGCGTTCTTCTTTCAGACAAATCCAATCGGAATTATATTCAAAATTATCCTTGCTTTTCCAAGCATTAGAATGGGAGTAGACGGGTGTTTCTGATCAACAAGTCCAAAAGTAGTCAAATAAAGCACGCACTTCCATAATAAAACGTGCCTCGCACAGCTCCAGGAGGGTGAATAAATGCCTACTGCAACGAATCCATGTGTTTTTGTAAGAAAAATATCCATATTTAAAATGTTATAAATACTTTTTTCTCACTTCTGCTGACTGTCATACATGCAAGCCATTCCGGCTTTTAAAATAATATATAATATAATTTTTTGCAGGGGTTCTTATTAATAACAACAAAGATAAAATAGCTATATTGTGATTATTAATCTAGTAATGATTATTAAGAAAAGAAGTGGGGGAAATAATTCATGTTGCTGGTGATTTTGCTTTGGAACCTTCAGAAAACTTTGAATCAGTTTTTCTCTAAATGGTCTTTGCTGACTTTATCGATTCAAACGGTGCAGCTCAGTCATCTTTTTGTCTGATTCCAACAACTTCTAGATTATTTTGAAGGTCTTTTAATAGAGAATGTAACTGATGTAATAACTCATTTTTGAAGATTTGCTAATTGTGACTCATTTTGCCAGCACAGTCACAAATTAAGGACAAACTACAACTGTGGTTTTCAAATGTTGAAGATGATATTAAGACTTTTGGGGTTGAATTTATAAGCCACCATTGACTAAAAACATAGGAGATCTTCAGTGGTGAGTATTACTTGGCATTATTGCAGTCAATGCTTTTATTTCTATATTGAACCCAACTGTGCAAGATAAATGCCCTTTTTGTATTGACAGAGAAACAATCTTTCACTGTTTCACTGCATTGAGAGACTGAGATCTCTTTTTGTTTTATTGGTAACTATTTTCTTGTTAAGGTGTTCACAATGACTGATTATTTGTGGTTTTAAATATTGTAAAAACAAAAAGAGAAAAGGACGGTTGTTAAACTTCATTATAGGACTAGCAAAATTTGCAATATATATTAGCAGAAGATACAAGATCCTTTATGACTCAGACTGTAGTTGAATTGGTTTTTAAAGGGCTCATAAAAGCAAGGATAAGGCATGATTTTACTTTGTATCTATCTATGAAGAAGGTGGAAAATTTTGAGGACATTTGGAGTGTAGAAAACTTGCTGTTTTGGGTTGATGTATTGTCTTTCTGAGATTATGGGATAATGTAATGAGGTATTTGTTTTAATTTTTTTTTTAGAGTTTTGCATTTAATAAAGGTGTTATAAAATGTAATTCTCTCTCTCTGTTTCTCTCTTTCAATTCAATTCAAAATTGCTTTATTGGCATGACTGTAAAAAATACAATATTGCCAAAGCTTGAAATATATGTGGAGAAATATAATAACAATGAAAAGATCAAAATAATAGAATAAAAACATTATAACAATATAAACTTAAATAAACATTGTAACAAATAAGAACTTGAGTGAACATTTCATACCACAGTGCTTATAAACACACACAGGCTGAGGGTCACTGAGGTGGACAGTAGGGAGACACATTGAGGTCAGACATAATACACATATTACACACGTTCACCTGCTGTCTCTCAGGCTGTGGCACGTCCACACGTATCTCGCAGCCAGTGCTGCAGTCTGTCCCTCTCCTAGTATTATCTTTAATTGTTCCTCTTCAGTCATGGCTGTAAAGTTCTTTATAATGTTTTTGAATTTGTTGATGTATATGTCTCTGATTGATTTAAATTGGTAACAGTGAAGTAGGAAGTGTGTCTCTATTCAATCTCTGTACTTGGTCAGGATCTGTCTCTGCTTTGTGTCTCTGACACTCTGGAGATATTCTTCTAATTCATATTTTGATTTTATAGTTCGATAGAGTTGTAATTTATTTATTTACTTTGTGTTTTGGTTTCTTGATCCCAATGTTCCAGATATATATTTTTAGATTGTTTGATAATTTGATTTATTTTGATGTTTGGGTGAGAAGCAGTGCTGGTCTGAGACTGGTTAGTGTTAGTAGAGTTAGTCAGGTTAGTAAGTCTCAGAACCAGCTGACTTAGGGGGCTTTTTTTGGCGTTCGGTTCTTGGGTTTGTAGTGCTTTAAAATGTAGCGATTCTGTGGGACTTGATTTTAGATGCATCCAGAATTTGAGGGATCTTTTTTGTATATTTATAATCAATGGGAATCGGCCTAATTCTGCCCTACATGCATTATTGGGTGTTGTCTTTTGTAATTTTAGAATCATTTTGCAGAATTCTGTGTGTAGGGCTTCTGTTGGATGTCTGTCCCATCTAGTGTAGCTCTGATCACTGAGTGGACCCCAAACCTCACTTCCATACAGCGCTATGGGCTGAATCACACTATCAAAGATTTTATACCAAATTGGAATTGGTAATTCAATATTTTGGAATTTTCTCTTAATGGCATATAGAGCTCTTCGAGCTTTATCTTTGAGAGCATTCAATGCCATACTGAAACTCCCCGATGCAGTGATGATCAGGCCGAGGTAAGTGTACTGCACCGTGTGGTCTACGGCGGTGCTGCCTAGACTGAACTGGTATATGTGTTCCTGACATCTGGGCTTTTTCTGAAATACCATAATAGTCCAGGTGATATGTGCAAAATTTGAGGTGAAATGTTCACTTTTTCATAAAAGCATGAAACTTGGTACATTTGTATAATTTGGGGCCCTGAACATTTTCAGAAATGGAACCATCGCAAAAATTCCTCGTGGTTGCCATGGCAGCCATTTAACTTGCCGCCATAACCAAATTATGTGTTTTGTATTATATCTGCTGAATCGAACATGATAATATGGAAAGTATGATGTCTACCCCTATGTTTTGATGGTCAAGGATTACAATGATACCATATACAACAACAAAAACTTTTCAGGTGAATAGTTATTGGTGAATTCAGTTCTGTGATAAGGATTACAATAAAGTCCCAGTATCTGAGAAGATGCAGAATTACGTTTCTGTAGTAAATTTTACAAAATTTTACAAAAAGTATATTTCATGTAAACTTAATTTATAATCACTGTAGTACGTAGTAGTAGAGTACAACAACAACATAAACTGTTCAGGTGAATAGTTATTGGTGAATTTAGTTACATGACAAGCAGTTCTCACAGTATCTGAGAACCTAGGATAGACTTTATAATATTGTGTCTGTTGTATACATATTGTGTAGAGTTTAAAAAACATAATCCTTTTGTTCATAAACCCTGACAATATAGTGACTCTGTAAAGAGTAGATTATTCAATATTACCATAGCAACATAGCTTAAAAAGAATGACAAACAATGGTCTCCAGTCACTTGGGTCCATCCAACCCCAGTCCGTTGGAGATGGCATAGTTTGGTGCCACCTCAAGTGCTTGTCCCTAACAATGTCCCCCTCGGTACACTGCTCTTTTGAGGTGCTGCACCAGTGCATCCTTAGTTGGGGGGATTGGCTCCATTCCTCTTCCTTTCTTTGATAACAACTCAAGACGAGCTTGATCGATGTTGAGGTGGCTGCTGGTGCGATCATAGAGGAGAATTGTAAAGTGCTCCACACCTTCTCTGGAATGCTTTTTGGAGCCTTTGACAAAGCCATGAATGCCTCTGTTGCCATGTCAAATGCATTTCAGGTATCCCATGCAGTCTTCTTGCCTCTAGTTGCAAATGTAGATACTGTGTCACAGCCAGTGAAGGCATGGAGCACAGGAAGGGCCTTTGATTTGTCAGGACCCAGAGACTTGGCAATCTCATGGCCAGGTATGTATCTGAAGTTCTTGCCAGTCCCAAATGCCACCCACAGCTCCTCAATGCCCAGCTCTGACACATGTGCAATGGCTAGGACCACAACATCTGTGTCCACAGTGTGCAGGGTGATCTTTTTAAATCCTTTTCTTGCAGCATCCGCTGCATGGAGTAACATCCTTTTATCTGCCTCTTCATGCGTGCAAGGGGCAATCTGGTCTGATTTTTGTGGGTGAGATGATAGAACATTGGATCCGCAAGTGGAAACAACTTGTTTGGTAGTGAAAATTGAGTTGATGGCTCTATCTAGGGATGGGCGGATCGATCCTAAAGTATCGATACTTTCGATACTGATGTTGTATCGAAAGGATCAATCCTCACATAAAAATATCGATTCTAAAGTGCATTTTTTTTAACCACTAATTTTATTTATTAACAAATTCGGTGCATAAAATAAGCTTCTAAATGGAAAAATAGACTATATTAGCGAACAATTGTGTTGGGTAGAGCTATTTCTCCTGCTCATCGGAACACACGCAAATGCTGAAAGACAGACCAATCAATCACAGACAGCGTTCGCTGCTGACGCATGGCTCAGTCACAGTGTTTGTTCAAATAGAGCTGCGTTTCCCAAAAGCATCAGAAGCATAAGTAGATCATAAGAAATCATTGCCACATTATTACATTATATTACATATCATTATTACTATATATAAAATTAATTCTGAAAAATGCATCACGATTTCTACACAAATATGAAGCAGCAATAATAATCAGAAATGTTTCCTGAGCAGCAAATGATATTAGATTTATTTCTGGAGGATTATGTGACACTGAAGAAGACTGGAATAATGATGCTGAAAATTCAGCTTTGATCACAGACGCATTTTAAATTACATTTTTAAAATAGGCCTATATTGAAATAGAAAATAGTTATTTTAATGGTTATATTTCACAATATTGCTGTTTTTACTGCATTTTTGTTCAAATAAGTGCAGCCTTGGTGACCATGAGACTTATTTAAAAAATATTACAAAATCTTACTTACCACAAACTTGTGTGTGCGTGTAATATTTATTTTAAATAGGCTAGTTTGTGTAAGTAAATTTAAACTGGTTGTTAAAAGTTCAAATGTATTCTGTTATATTCTGTAATTGTTGTTAATAAATCTGTCAGAAAAAAATATGTTAAAGTTTCACCTTTAGGAGTACAGCAGCCTGACAGCCTTTTAAAAAATGAAACCATGGTTTTATTACAGTAACCACAGTTTACCACAGTATTTGTAGTAAAACTGTACCATGGTAATAATAATAATAATACATTTTAGTACTTACTCTATGTAACACCATGTTTATTTTTATTTTTCACTAATATGCTCCATTTTAGGGGTATAGGTGCACCTTTGAGGTTACTACCCCAGTAAAGGGCTAAGTTTTTATTTTAATATTTTAGTATATTTCATTTCTGACAGTGTAAACAAAAAAAGGTCTGTGAATTGTTTAAAAACAAACATGGCTTTAAAATCTAATATTAAGTGAGTATAATTACTGATTATATTCTTTTAATAATTTAAAAGATAATTTTAGTTTACAGGTATCGGTATCGATATCGACGATACTGGGTTGAAAATATTGGTTCACGAAAAAAATAAGGGTTGCCCACCAGCCTTCGTTTGTTTTTCAACTCCCGCGAATTTTCCTGTTTTCCCCTTCTATGGCTGTTTTGCCACTTAAATTCTTGTTTTTCTCAGTTTTCTTAATTTGGCTTTTTTCAAAAGTTTTCTGTTTCGGGCTTTTCTAAAAGGCTGTTCCAAATTTTTTGTTTCCCCAGGCTTCTAATTTGCCCGAAAGGGCATATCTGCAAACTCCCCTCTTCAGAGGCCTAAACGCCCTCGGGCTTTTGTAACCCCTCCAGGTTTTATTTATTCTAAAAAAGCCCTTGTAAACTTTTCTTCAAAAAGGCCTGTGCACGCCTTAAGCAAAAGGGCAAGCTTTAGAAAGTTCCTTTGACTTCTTCGGCCCCAGGTTCTTCAACGCCTAGTTGTTGTTTTTCCGTTTCAAAGCGGGGTCCTTAAAAATGAAAAAAGGACCCCTCCATTATTTGGGGCCATTTCTTTTTCTTTTTTGGTTTAAAAACCACCCGTTTTCTTTTCCCCATTTCCTGGGGCCTCAGCCGTAAAACTCTTGCTTATTCAGGCATTTTAAAAAATAAAAAACTTTCCACCTTGTTCAATTGGCTCAAAACTAATTCCTATTCTTCACTTTAACAAATGCTTTCGAAACATCGAATGTTTTACTGATCCAGTTTAACTCTTAACCGTTGCCTCACCGGACGCCAGGCCGAACCTCTTTGTTTCCCGTCATTGTTTTCAAACTAAAGAAAACAGGCAAAAACTTAAAACAATTCTTTTGAAGGCGTCCGCAGCTCCGACTCCAGTCCCAAAGTTCCACCTGAAATCCCGGCTTTCGAGTGGGCCAGAACCAAATTCCTCAGCTTTTGCCGCCCGTTTTTTGGCGAACCTTTGAGATCTTTCAGGGGGTTTTGTTTGTTCCTTTGGCAAATTGTAAAACGGCCTTGGTTAAAAAAACCATATTTTTAGCAGACAATGTGAATAGTCATCCAAAAAAAAATCAAAAAACCAAATTGTTTATTTTATTCTGGGTCCCTAGGCGGTCCCCTGTCTTGTGGGGGTAACTTAATTTTTTAGTAATTTTTTTTTTTCTTCTTAAATTTTCTATTGTTTGCGGTTTTTGTTAAGGCCGACGTTATTAACATCCATCTGATAATAGCAAATTACTGCTGTTCCAGTATAGGGAAGGTCAAAAAACCATTTAAGGATTTTACAATATGGGGGATTGATGATTACATTGTTGTATCTCCAGTATTACAATTATCGGAATTATGCAAAATAGTTGTCAAGTTATTTTTTTTTATTAGTTTTTTTTATATAAAAATTATTTTATTGTATTTTTTTGTAAATAAATACAACATGTTAAATTTGTTATTTTTTAAAGAAAATGGTGGTTATAATATAAATATTTTATATTTTAGGGGGGGGGGGGGGGGGGGGGGGGGTTTTTTAAATTTTTTTTTTTTAAAATCTTCAATTTAAATATAAACATTACCAACCCTTATTTTCTGGATTTTCAGGATACTTCAGTATTTTTATATGAATAAAAAAAAATTCAGTGTGGACAATTTTTTCAAGGCACTTCAGTTCTATAACTTTTTATTTTTTGAGCATATCAACTCTGGGATGATGGATAGTAAAGGTAAAGTTTTATTCACATTCAGGGGCCCTTCTGAAATATTGGAGCCCCCCCAGCACTGAGGGTGGAAAAAACAGTTCCTCAGCCACACAACATTTATCTGAGACTGAGGACAAGGAAGAGCCATTTTCTTCCACATCTCTCCCTCCTCCCCAGCAGGATTCATCAGGTGTGTTTGTGCATAATCCCCTTTTTCTTGGCATTTTTCAAGGATTAAGCTCTTAAAAAAAAAATCCCTTTAAAATTTTTTTTTTTCAAAATAAAATTATGGGTAACAGGGGCCTTTTTTTTGGGCATTAAATGCCAATTAAACACTTGGGTTTTGGATTTAGGAAGGGCCTTTTTTTTTTTTTTAATGCAACATCAACCCGAACGGGTGAGTGGGAAAAATAAGAAATTAACTATCAATTTAAAGTAAATATCGTTAACGGGCTTTTTTTTAGAATAATCTTAAAAAAAAAAATTAAAACCTTTAAATTAAATTGAAAATTTTGGAAAGGGCCTTTTAATTTTGGTTAAATAAAAATCAAAATTAACCTGATTTGGGTTAAAATGGCCCAAATCTCTATCCAATTTTCTTGGAAGTGAAAAAAAGTCCCTGTTAACAGGGACTTTTCCTTTTTAGAGCCTTTCTTGAAATCCCAAGGAAAACAGGCTTGGATGTTGGATTTAAAAGGGCCCTTTAAATTTTAATAAATTGTTTTGCCTGGGATTTTGGTAGTTTAAAAAGGAAAGGTCCCTTTAACTGAAGTTGAAAAATAAAGTCTTGGTAACAGGGACTTTCCTTTTTAAAGCTATCTGAAATGCCAAGTAAAACACCCTTTGTATGAGATTTTGGAGGGCTTTTATTTTGTTAATCAACATCAGTTATTTTGATATCATTTAGTTTGAACCTTAATTATTAGGCTGTTACTTAACAATTTTAGACAATTTAATTTTATAAGGCCTATTTAATTTTTTTTTTTAGAGATTATTATAATAATATTACAGACAGTTAATCTGATATTACTTTATTAATTAGTATAGTTAATTTGCTTAATATATATTACCCTTACTCTTATTTCCCTGTTCTTGTTTGTATGTATAAGTTAAGCAGTAAAAAAAAAAAAAAAATGGCTTGTGAACGCGGCGAAAGACCGGCGGAAGATCGCCGTAATGCACGGTATATGCGCGCACAACAAAACAGCGCGGGGCTAGATTGACCGGCATTTCGGAAATGGGGTCTTACCCAGTTAGAAATGGGGGACCAGGAGGGTGTGTGGGGGGTGGTGTGTGTTTGTGATTTAACCGGAATAAATAGATCTCCGCGACGTCATTGAAACGCTCGCGAGTGACGTCTCACCCGTTAATTACGACACGATCTTATCACAGGACAAACTCAACACTTTTAGTTTCGATTTCCATGTGTGCACGCTCAATAACAAACACCATCCCGACTGTGATTGGTCCATCCTGACGCTAAACGGCTGTGATTGGTCCATCCTGACGCTAAACGGCTGTGATTGGTCCATCCTGACGCTAAACGGCTGTGATTGGTCCATCCTGACGCTAAAGGCGTGATTGGTCCATCCTGACGCTAAAAGCCTGTGATTGGTCCATCCTGACGCTAAACGGCTGTGATTGGTCCATCCTGACGCTAAAAGCCTGTGATTGGTCCATCCTGACGCTAAAAGCCTGTGATTGGTCCATCCTGACGCTAAACGGCTGTGATTGGTCCATCCTGACGCTAAACGGCTGTGATTGGTCCATCCTGACGCTAAACGACTGTGATTGGTCCATCCTGACGATAAACGGCTGTGATTGGTCCATCCTGACACTAATCGGCTGTGATTGGTCCATCCTGACGCTAAACGGCTGTGATTGGTCCATCCTGACGCTAAACGGCTGTGATTGGCTCGTTCTTCTGAAGTCTCCTTGTATTTTGTGGAGTTGAAATGTAATAAATTCCTCGTGTTTCCAGGAGATAAGTGACTGGATTACAGTCAAACACGGCAGATATAGAGTTGTTCAGAAGGATATCTCATGTTTGCTGAGCTGTTCATGACCTAAACAATCATACTCCATGATATGCCTTTCTTAGTTTACTTATAGCGTTGATCTATTCTTTATAATTTACACACACTAAAATTAGTTTTGACATAGAATGATTAACTTTATGAATTAACTTTAATTTTTAAATCTTTTTACTTTGCTAATATCCTTCAAATCACTATAGGTTTTTTTAAAATATAACAATATTTAGTAAGATCACGTTTTTTTTGTATTTTAATAAAGGTCAGGAAAAGTCATTTTTAGATAACTATATCTGTTACGCTGAATGGCCATGGTTTGTTACTCTGACAATCAGGATATCACTGACCTCTCGTGAACTTCTACTGTAGTGAGGAGGAATATTTCTGCTGGATATCGATAGTCAAACGATATTGTTGGAATCTCGGAGCAATTTGTTTTATTTATTTTACAGCTGATGAATGATGAAAGCATTGACAGCCGATCAGAATTCATTCCACTTTAAAGAGGTCCAGCGTTTAACGGCAGATGACAAACCTGCAGCACATGCTTAGAGCAAACAGTGCTATCGTTCATTGTTGTGGACACTATTAATCTTTATAGCTATCGTTCTTGGGGCCTCATTTATAAAATGTTGCGCAGAAACCATCCTAAATTTGTTCTAAGATCATTTCGCAAAAGTGCGTAAGTGCGATTCAGAGAAAACGAACGTGCGCACAAAAACACGTGCGTACGCCTCTCTTCCAGATGTGACGTTTATAAATCACAAATGATCTTGAAATTGTGCGCAGCTGACTGGTGTCAGATCTCCGCCTTGTAAACGCCCCCCATTAATATCATTATCATATAAAAGAGCACACAGCCAATATCCGAATTTCTATGCTTGAGATTGACGAGCACAAAGAAAGAAAAACTTTACTGAGTCTGAATTGAGGTCCTGCTGGCGGAGGTAGAGGTTCGTGCGGGGACGCTTTTTTGGGAGTCTCTCAAGTTCAAGTTCAAGTTCAAGTACTTTATTGTCATTGTGTACACAACGAAATTCCTCTTGTGACAACCCCGAGGTGCATAAAAAATAAAAACATAAAATAGTTGACAAAACATATATAAAAATATGTGATAATAATTAGTCACACATTGCCTCATAGATTATTTTACATGATCAGGTTGGGAGTCTCTCCAGTGGGCTTTCACACAAAACTAAATGTGTGGCATGGCAGTGTATAGCACAGGCTGTGAACGGGGGCAAAGGTCCCTAAAAGACGTAAAAAAATGGTCTGACTTGAATTACAGTCCAAAAAACGCGTTGTCTTCTCATTGCACGGTCCATTCTGCGTCTTGCAAACTACTACTTCATAGGCCATGTTATAGGCCATAGATGCATAGAAATTATTAACATGCGTGGATCCAAATTATTTCATAATGTGTAATTATTCTTTGGACAAACAATGTGTGTGTGGTTAGATTATTTTCTATTGACTATTATCAAAATCACTACTAGAAACAACAGAAATAATATAGTAGTGGTGGTGGTAGTAGTAATAATTATTAAACAATAAGGTTTCCAAAAGTAAGAATAAACTACGAATTGAAGTAAAATTTTCAGTCATCTTATAAAAAGTGAGCATCCTACTTTTAAAATCACTTGCTATGACAACTAATAAAAAGTGTAGTATCACAAAATTCTAGCAAAACTTAAAAAAAAAAACATTATAGAAAGAAAAATTGGACGTTTCACATCATAATAAAATAAATTATTACACGATTATGGTCTCAGATCTGAAAAAAAAACAGCATGTGATTTGGAATTTCTTTATATTTACAGTTTATTAATGCTGCTCAAATGTGCCATTAATGTACTGACACAAACATATCTAGAGTATTTTATACAAATATAACTGATGTAAATGACAAAAACAAAGTTTAAGGCTGATGTCTCTATTCATTTTCACAGAAGCAAAGCAGCAGATGTTATAAATAAAAACAGTTAACAATGTTATTGAATAGAATATATTAAAACCGTTATTGAACGACATGTTCTTACACAGATAAAACAGTCGGAGATGTGTTTATGCATTTTATTTATTTTATTTTATGCAATAGTAGTAAAACAAGACGTCGCAAGTTCTCTTGTAAAATAAAATAATAAAAAACAACCACAAGGAGTAAACTGTGTAGCCTAGAATGCGAGTAAAGAACTCTCAACATTAGGCTACTAAAAAGGTCAGTTTAATCTCGCAAAAACTCCTGTTAATAAAAAATCTGACTACACTGCACAATTAATCTCTCACACTGCATCTTTGTTGTTTGATGAATTCTTTTATTAGATATTCAAATAGCTGCAGTACTCTGACTTTGCCACAAGGAAAAGTGCGTACGTCTGCTCAGACCTTGACGTGGCGGTAAGCACTTTTCCACGTCAAAGACCGTCTTTATAAATATGAGCTTTGGCGTGGATTTAAGCGTACGCACACTGTAAGATCAAATCTGAGCGTACGCACGCTTTATAAATGAGGCCCTTGGTGACTATGTTCGCCCATCTATGCAAATGTCTCTTTCTGTATAGAGACAAAAGAATGAGGTTAATCACTGTCTGTCAGGTCAGTTTATAGTGATTGTCTCATCAACACAAAACAACTTCAAGCAAATAGAGTTACTTGATCAAATTATTTATTTATCACAGGAGTGAGATTGTCTACAGTTTATAAAACATTCTTAGAATGTTAATGAATATGATAATCTTGCTAGTCAAGCCTCAAAACTGGCATACTTATTATATCCATAATGTTTATATCATTAATGTAACACTTTAAATAACTAGAGCTATTCTTGAGTTTAACATGTTTTATATTCGAATCTTTGATTTCTATTGAGAAAAAAAATCGTGGTCTAATGATCGAATGTGACTAACACACAAACATTGTTATTGTTGAATCATAGTTTGTTATGTTTATAATTAATAAATCAAGTTTAAAATCCGTAGCTTTTTAAATCAAGCGTCTACGATGTTAACATGATTATTTTTTTAATTAACTTCCCTAACAAAATCACTTTCCAATAGTTTAACTGATTTTCATTTTATGGCATTTGTTCTTCATAACCTTTCGTGAATTCTAAAGTGTCATTATCATTTAGTAAATCTTACATTTAGATCTGTGATAGAATATACAAACATTGTTTTTTTTCAGAGCAATAAATCATACACTGAACTTCATTAGCATTCTTAAGATGTTTTATCAGACAAATCATTTATCATTAATAATCATAATAATTAATCTTTTATGTATTATCAAATAAATTAAAGTCTTATTGTTGTAACAGAAAAGATTAATTAAATTTGGTTGGCAGAATCACGTAATAAGCCTGAGCCGTCTGATCAACTCATTTAAACGATTGATCATTAGAACGATGTTACGTTAATGTTGTTAATCAAATACCAGTTCTGATGGCAATTTGAATGATTTTTCTGAATGGCAGAACAGCAATATTGAGTGCAACATTCAAGCTTGTATTAATTATATTTATTTAACGTGTATAAATCGTATCACATGTATCAGTGAATTGTTCATTATAAAAAGCGGGGCTTACCCAAATATGGGACTCTTCATGAGATATTTATTAACAATATGAAATATGAATATATACATTTTCTGCCCCCTTATCTTGAATTATGTGATCATTCTTAATGCATATTATTAATAGTCTGAATCATGACAGAAGCACTCTAGCTTAAATGCGTAAACGCATGAAGTTAGTCTAGCTTCACAGTAGTCAGCATGTGTGCACTCTTTAGGTGTGTTTTATTTGGTTTTTGCCATATACTCGATAAAATTGATGTCTCACGAGTTCAGTATTTGCTCTAAACATGTGCCGATTTGGCTTGCATGAACTTGCCCAAGACATTAATGAACATAATTTACAAAAAGTAACCCGCTAGGTAAAACAGCTTGAAGTGAATGGGATGAGAGGAGTGATTGACAGGAGGCGTGTGTGAGAGAAAGCGCAGCTGATGATATCGTTTTATCGATCCTGCGGGAACGCGGCATTGAACCGTTTTAAATATTTCTGTATAATATGTGATAAACTATATTTTTGACAAAACTATTAACAAACCCAAAAGATTCGGGGCTTTTGAAAAAACATTCGGGGCTCGAGCCCCAGAAGCCCCCCCCTCCCCCTCCGCCCCTGCCTGCAAGTAAGTGATAGAGAAACAGAGCTTTTTCGAAACTCAATTGAACCAAATGATTCAGTGAATCGACTCTCTTGAATCACCGCTGCGAAGACACAGCTGCTCAAAACAAGTGTGATGATAACTTTTACAAACCAGCTTTTTTTGGTATTCATTTACTTTTTAATTATATTATGTAAGTCATAACTAAATACAAAATGTCTGTATAATGTATTATTTTATTCATTGCAGTGCTACTGTGTTTTTCTTTTAATCAAGTGATTTAATGTCATTAACTCTGACTTTGACTCCCTTATGCATGAGATGAACTAGTGAGCTGATTGAGATGCACTCAGTATTTAATTTGCATTTTCGTTTTCTCTCATAATGTTGAACAGGACAAAGTGTTCAAACACACAGAAAAACTCCTGCTGAAGCGACTGAGATATATGTGACTCACGATTATAAAGATGGTGTTTATTAAAGAGGAGAGTGAAGACATAAAGATTGAAGAAACATTCAGAGTCAAACAAGAAGATACCGAGGAACAAACAGGTTGGTTTTCATTCTCAAAGCTGAACTCACTCATTTGATCCTTATTAAAATGTCCAGCTCTACAGAAATGAATGATGTTTTTGAAGAATGTCTTATGACTGTTGTAAAGACAGATGTAAATTAAAGCGTTGCTGGAGGACTAAATTCAGTCAAATACTTTAACAGTTTTATTAATAATGTGTATAACCAGATTTATCCAATGAATGCAACACTTTCACTTACCTAATCTCAGGTGGATGTCTTTAATGCGTAAATGAACAACTAGATGAAGGCACAAAGGAATGCAGTGTCCTTTCCTTGATGGAAACATGCTTTCCTTAAATGCAACTCTCACAAGCTCTGTAGGTGGGAAAAAGTAAACCCAAAAGCGAAGATGCTGTCCCCCGGTTTCACAGACGAGGCTTAAAGGGATAGTTCACCCCAAAATAAAAAAGCACGAGCATGAACTAAATCTGCATATTAAGCGTTGTCTACGCTTAAGGGAAAGCATGCGTATGAGTTTTGGTACTCTGAAATGGCGGAAGATGTAACTCGGGGGAAAAAAATATTATTCTTGAAGCGTCACAAAATTGAAGTTGAGCCACTGATGTCACATGGACTGTTTTACCGATGTATTTACTATGTTCCTGGACCTGGGAACATTTCAGTTGTGTTGTTGTCTATGGAGGGTCAGATAGCTCTATGATTTCAACAAAAATATCTTCTGTAGTCAAATATTTTATCCCTTAAAACTTATATTTGATCATCAAAATGACATATTTAAATGTTTTGTCTTGTGAAAATAATTTTATCATGCCTTAAAATAGCTTGAATGTAACCAAAGTCCCTTTCAAGGAAAGTCCGTTCACTTAGCCACCATATTTGCAACGCCTCCGGGCAGCTCAGACAAGACCAAGTCCAAGTCCTATCTATATGAACGGGGGAATCCTGAACTCTCAAAAATGGCTCGCTGAACTCGCGATTAAATTACATATTTCAAATCAGCAATAAAATCTGAAATGAACTGCCCAATGAATGTTGTTTCTTATGCTCAAAGAGCATTTAATAAGCTTATTTTTCAGGCTAGACCAGCCAGTGCGCATGCGTAGCTCCAACGCGCTTATGACTTCGCACACGCAGCTGCTGCTCCAGCCTCAGGTTTCTATGGGAACCAGAGATTCCAACGGCCGCTGCAGTGACGCAATGACTTTACCAATCAACGATTGGCTCTTTCATTTAGAAGGCGGGACTATCCCGCCATATTGCGCATTGCACTTTCTCCCATTCATAAGTATAGGAGTGAGCTGTCTTTGTATTTCTATAGTCTTTGATGTAAATCTACACCCTTGCCTCATTTACTATAAGCTGATCTATGAATATGCAAATTAGCCCCGCCACTCAGTCACACCAGCCAGCGTCTCCTGATCCACCGAACTGTAAAACTGTAATAAACGGCAAAACAATGGTATACATGGATAATGACTGATAAAACTAAGTTTTTACTAGTGGACAACTACAGTGAATACTGTAACACTCGTTAAAGTTACTTACTTGATGATGTTGTGTCCTAAAATGCCTTGAAGACTCGAATACAGCCATTTGTGATTCTAGATTCGTGCCGGCGAGCATACGCGTGTGAGGTGCAGAAGCCGATGCGGGAGAGGTGGGTCTGACTCCGGGCTACTTTTACACTGTTGCCACGGGTTGTTATTCAAAGTTAGTGGTTCTAAATTCACATTAAACCACGGCTTCATGGGTTTTTTACTCTAATTTATTTTTGGTTTTGTGCCGGTATTGGTATATTTTGCATGCTAGTGATAGGAATCGATTCCTTGATGTGATTGGTTATTGGTTTGTGACGTAGCAAACCGAGGGCTGTTTCAAACGCATTTCTGGGAGTGCCAATGGGAAACTACAGTTTTAAGGAGAAAATACTCCGCAATGGTATTGATTAATGGATTGGCAAATGGTTTGTCTAAAAGCATATTAAAAACACCAGAGAGGGCTCCTGTCGCCACGTCAAGCCCAGGGAGGGCTGCTGTTCCCCCGTCAAGCCCAGAGAGGGCTCCAGTTCCTGAGTTTAGCCCCAAGAGGGCTCTCAGAGAGGGCCCCCATTCCCACATTCAGCCTAGAGACTGCTGTTGTTTCCTACGTTTGGCCCGGGGAGGGCCACAGTTCCAGAGTCTGGAACTGGGGGGGGGGGGGGCATAGAGCTCCATTGGCCAAGGCCACAGAGGCTGCCCAGCCGTGACTACCTGCTCTGCCATGGCTCCCTGAGCTCCCTGCTCCACCATGACTCCCTGAACTGCCCGCTCCGCCATGGCACCCTGAACTGCCTGATCTGCCATGGGTCCCGGAACAAATACCGCCCTGGAGGCCTCCCGTCCCATGTAAGCCTGTCCCTAGGGGCCTCCAGAGAGCCCCCCCCCCCTCCCCGTTGGATGTTATGTGGCACGTAGAAGCGCCTTCCGGGAGGGGGAGGTAATGTCAGACCTGTGTGCCTGTTTTGTTTTCTTCTTTGCCCATATTTGGTTATCTTCCTGTTGGGACAATTACATTGACTCTATTGCGAAAAAGGCCCAGCAGAGGCTGTATTTCCTCCGCCATCTAAGGAAGTTCAACCTGCCACAGGAGCTGCTGATACAGTTGTACTCTGCCATCATCGAGTCTGTCCTGTGTTCATCTATAACTGTTTGGTTTGGTTCAGCTACCAAAACAGACATCAGAATACTACAACGGACAGTCAGGATTGCTGAAAGGATTATTGGTGCCCCTCTGCCCAGCCTCCAAGAACTTTACACCTCCAGAGTGAGGAAAAGGGCTAGAAAAGTCACTCTGGACCCCTCACACCCAGCTCACTCTCTCTTTGTACTGTTGCCCTCTGGCCGGCGCTACAGATCACTGAGCACAAAAACAGCCAGACACAAGAATAGTTTTTCCCCCAGGCCGTATCCCACCTGAACAACACATAACACACATCTGTACTGTACATCTGTAAATAACTCATCAAACCTTCATCTGTACATAGGACACATGCACATTCACAGTTCTGTCTATGGACATTTTTCTTTCTGTATATTTTTATTTTTTATTACTATTGTTATTCTTAATTATTGCCTATTCTCTTCATTATAAGTGTTCTTTATTACCTTAAGTATATGTTGTCTGCACTATGTTTGAACTTTGTGTACTGGAAGCTCCTAACACCAAGACAAATTCCTTGTGTGTGCAAACACACTTGGCAATAAAGCTCTTTCTAATTCTGGTTCCTGTCCTCATTATAGTCCATTAGTTTCCACCTGTGTTTGATTATTCTTGTGTTCCTCGTATTTAAATCCAGTGTTTTCCAGTGTCCTGTGTTTGGCATTGTATGTCTACCAGGTCTCCTGCTTTGTTCCATGTTCATTTTCCCTTTGGTTTGGTCATTAAATACTGTTTATTTAAGGTATTCTAAATGTCCTCGCTCCTCCCTGCTGTGTGCAACGTGACAATCTGAACCATTTTATATTTATGACTAAAATTTTAAACATTTTACATCCCTGACATAAAATATAGTTAATGACATATATAGTTTTAGTTCTCATTCCAAAAATGCTCAATTTGTGCAATCTGTAATGTTTAAAAATAATAATTCAATAATTCAAATGAACGCATCAGAATGTTCATATTTCTACTGTTATGTCAGGACGTTTTCCTTTCACATTTCTCTCTTTGATTTTTAATTTGTTTATTTATTTTAGTAATGTTTAGTGATTTGCTGAAAATCAAACTTTTGAAACATTTGAAACTTTTCTTTCCTTTTACTTTCATTTTAGACCTGATAGAAGAGAACAGGGAGATTGAAGAACTCATTGATGCGGGGGAGAAACATCAGGTCAAAACTGAAGAGATATCCTGGAGCTCCTCATTGAAAAATGACAATATAGGTTTCACTTGCTCTCACTGTGGAAAGAGTTTCTCAAGCAAGAAAAATCTTGACCTTGACATAATATTTCATCATGGAGGGAAGCCATATGCATGTGATGAGTGCGAGAAGATTTTCACAATAAAGGGAAACCGTATTGAACACATGATAATTCATACTGCAGAGAAGCCACACACATGTGATCGATGTGGGAAGAGTTTCCTACAAAAACAAAACCTTGATGAACATAAGAAAATCCACACTCTGGCAAGGCCGTACGAATGTGACCAATGTGGGAAGAGTTTCCCATATAAAGGAAACCTTGACAAACACATGAGGATCCACACTGGAGAAAAGCCACACAAATGTGATCAATGTGGGAAGAGTTTCCCATATAAAAGAAACCTTAAAGAACACATGAAAGTCCACACTGGGGAGAAGCCACACACATGTGATCAGTGCGGGAAGAGTTTCGCACATAAAGGAAACCTTGGCAAACACAAGAAAATCCACGCTGGAGAGAAACCATATGCATGTGATCAATGTGGGAAGCGTTTCATACAAAAAGTTACTTTTAATGATCACATGAGGATTCACACTGGAGAAAAGCCGCACAAATGTGATCAGTGCGGGAAGAGTTTCACACATAAAGGAAACCTTAGCAAACACAAGAAAATCCACACTGGAGAGAAACCATATGCATGTGATCAATGTGGGAAGTGTTTCATACAAAAAGTTACTTTTAATGATCACATGAGGATTCACACTGGAGAAAAGCTGCACAAATGTGATCAGTGCGGGAAGAGTTTTGCACATATAGGAAACCTTAACAAACACAAGAAAATCCACGCTGGAGAGAAGCCATATGCATGTGATCAGTGCGGGAAGAGTTTCATACATAAAACAAGCCTCAACGAACACATGACAATTCACACGGGAGCGAAGCCGCACACGTGTGCTCAATGTGGGAAGAGTTATACACAAAAAGGAGGCCTTAAAGAACACATGAAAGTCCACACTGGAGAAAAGCCACACACATGTGATCAATGTGGGAAGAGTTTCAGAAAATCATGCGTTTTTAAAGTACATCTGCTTAGTCATTCTAGAGAAAGGCTATATAGCTGTGATCAATGCGATAAAAAGTTTTTTAGGGCAAGTTCCCTGAAGGATCACCTGAAAGTTCATACAAAGGAGAAGCCTTACATATGTTATTTGTGTGGAAAGAGTTTTAGTCAGATGGGTAGTTTAAAACTACACCAGAAAAGACACAGTGGTTTGAAGGATCATGTTTGCTCTGAGTGTGGGAAGGCTTTTTTTACAGATGGTGCACTAAAAGTGCACAGGACAATTCACACGAGAGAAACACCGTACAAGTGTTCACACTGTGACAAGAGCTTCAAACGCTCAGATTATCTGAGAATACATGAGAGGATCCACACTGGAGAGAAGCCGTATCACTGCCATTCATGTGGGAAGAGTTTCACTCGTGGTTCTGCTTTTACCAGTCATAAAAAAAAAATGCATGTCTGAAATTAGAGTAATTACAGAGTAGTAGTTCAAGTTAAATGATAATTGATTACTCAAAGATTATTAGAACAAGTAATGAACTGATTGATGATTATTTCAGATGAATGTTTTTAATCGTTTTATTGTTCTACTCATTTTATTAGCATTATTCAGTTTATTATTCATAAGTTTTCCCCCAGGCCATATCCCACCTGAACAACACATAACACACGTCAGTACTGTACATCTGTAAATAACTCATCAAACCTTCTGTAAATGGCACATATGCACATTCACAGTTCTGTCAATGGACATTTGTCCTTTTTCTGTATAGTTTTATTACTATTGTCTATTCTCTCTAATATTAGTGTTTTATTACCTTGATTTGATGTATGTCTGCACTTTCTGTACTGAAAACTCCTCTAACACCAAGATAAATTGCTTGTGTGTGTAAACACACTTGGCAATAAAGCTCTTTCTGATTCTGATTCACTCTGTTTTAAAATGTATATCAGTAAAGGACTTTCCACACTGAGCGCGATGCGAAAAAGCGAGGCGAATCGCCGACGAACGTTGCTTTCACACCGAGCACGTAACGAATGTTTGCCTTCTGATAATTCACACCTGCACGCTAGGGGGCGTCGACCAATGATGTATTTTTCCTTAGATATGTGTCTCTTGTATGTGGATTTAACATCTAAATTAAGATAAACAAAGTTTGGTTCTACACCAGAAACAAACTATCTAGAATGCTTACAAGAATAGGCTACATCCTAAAATATAATTAGTACAATTAGCATCAAGCTACACTTGAAAATGTATTTCATTATTAATGTATTTGCTTACCCACTTTAAACCATCACTGACTACGTTTACATGGACATCAATAATCCGATTTTAATACAATTAAGACAATACTCTGATTAAGAGTCTACCATGTAAACAGAGATTTTTGATTACCTTAATCCGGCTAAAGTCATAATAGAAGTAAACACAAATAGAATTAAGACGTGGAGTATTCCTATTTTAGTTGCATTATTGAAGTGTGGTACAGTCATGTAAACACCTTAATCAAGCTATTACTGTCGTGTAGGACTTTTCGCCGCATTTTGCGACAGGATACACACACGACAGTGATGATCAACCGTTTGACGGCAAATAAAAGAGCTTCAGCGCCGCCGTCGTCTGTATGCACGTACAAATAATTAACTGCAATTGAACCTTTCATAAAATTAAAAATGAAACACCCAAAACTGTATATGGCATCATCACGAAGACGAACTATATGTTTATATGTGAAATTCTTGAGGGGACGTCGGATTACGTCGTGTGATGACGTAATGACGCAAGCCATTAATCGATCTATGTGCTATAACATGTAAAACGGGAACATGAAAGGATTATTCTAAAAGCAACTCATGTAAACGCCTTAATCATAATATTGTCTTATTCAGAATAAGGTAAATAATTAGATTTCTGATGTCCATGTAAACGTAGTCATTGACTGCTTGTAATAACTTCCGATTGTGATTTATATTTGATTTTGATTCTATAATAAGCAGACACATGCACTCTTTGTATATTTAATAACGCTACACTGCTAATATTTGTCATAAACATACTTTGCTATAAAAAAAATACCATGAGCTGCATACAAAACACATACAGAAAATATATCGTCATAATCATGTCTATTTGCTTTCATATTTCATGTGTAGAAAAATGTTTCACTCTTTTTTATTTAATTTTTTATATGGAAGATCTAGAGAGTGAACGTGCTCTGACTCAACACTGGCACACGTGGAAGAAAATGGACGGTGCTCAAGAAAACGGATGGTGCTCTACAGATCACATGATTCAGTGGAGAATTATTAGAAATGTTATTCTGTATGAAAAACATATGAGAAGAAATCGGTTCTCAAATACCAACGATAACAAGAACTCAGCATCCACTCTCTTATCCGGGATACTCTACTTCATTGTTTGTTTGTGTTCCTGTGGCTCAGTGGTAGCGCATTGCGTTAGCACCGCAAAAGGTTGTGGGTTCGATTCCCAGGGAACACACATAGTGATAAAAAACACGTATAGCCTGAATGCACTGTAAGTCGCTTTGGATAAAAGCGTCTGCTAAATGCACAAATGCAAATGTTTGCACTGGTTTTCGAAACAGTGCCACCATTCTCACCCTTTTGTGCAACAGCAGCTGCTCCGGTCACGTGATCCTAGCTCAAATCTTATTGGACGGCCCATGTTTTCGCTTTGCAAAACTGAAAAGATTCATCGGACTGGGCGAAAAAAAAAACATTCGCATTTTCGGCGCGCGAATGTTCGTGGTCTATGTGGAAGCATCCATAGGAAACTGTTGTTTTATTCCAGCGCGACATCGTGTCCGAAATTCGTTTCGCTTTTTCGCGCTCAGTGTGGAAAGGCCTTAAGGGTGGGTTGCACCAACAAGGATTAAATGAAGCAACGTTTAGAGCGAATCAATGATTTGTTGATCTGGGTTTTATTTTAAATTGAGTTGTGTTGCACCACTTAATTTTAAACCCAAATCAGGGATTAGAATTCTAACCTGCGATTATCATCTCCAGCTACGATTAATTTTCTCCGCCATAGTGGCTTCACCATGTAATCAAACAGCAACAATGTTAATATTCCTTATCCTAAACTCTGTCTCTGACATAAGTTGATTTTGTCAATAACTGAAATAAACTTGTGAAATGTCAGCCATCTTTATAAACTGCTATGTAGAGAGACAGTTGATCAAACATCTGATCAAGCAAGCATTGAAAACATTGAGGTGATGCATACGGATTTACTACGGGCTGCCAAGACCCTCACAAGACCCCCTTTAATTTAAATTTTTATTTGTAATAAACACCTCTCTGAGACCTGACCACACCCACTATTTCTGTCTTTGTTTAATCAGCCACGTATTGTAACAAACTGATTACATAATCCTTGATTTAATCTAGATTTAAGATTAATCCTTATTGGTGCAACCCACCCTTATTATTTTACTTACCAATTCAATTCCAATTTATTTATAGAGCACCACTAAACACAACTACCGTTGACCAGATTGCTGTTCAAAGTAAATAACCACAAACAGAATTAAAAACAAAGACATGATCACAAATAAAACTGCAAGACACAGGACAGAGCAAATGCAAATCACGAATAATAAGCCAGATCAAATAAAAAAGTTTTTAAACCTGGATTTAAAAATGGGTAGAATAGGGGCGGTTCTGATTTCCATAGAAAGACTATTCCAAAGTCTCGGAGCAGCTACGGCGAATGCTCGATCACCCCTAGACTTGAGTCTGGTTGGTTCTAGGAACCACTAAGAGCCTTAAGTTGGCAGACCTAAGAGCTCTTGTAGATTGGTGGTCTATCAACAGATCCGAAAGGTAAGGAGGTGTTAAACCATTTAAAGACTTAAAAACCAGTAAGAGAACTTTAAAATTAATCCTGTAGCACACAGGTAACCAATGTAACGACTGAAGGATAGGGGTAATATGCTCACTCTTTCGAGCTCCCGTCAGGACTCTTGCAGCCGCATTTTGAACCATCTGAAGGGGCTTTAAGGAGGATTGACTAATCCCCAAATAAAGAGAGTTACAATAATCAAGCCTCGTGGTGATAAAAGCATGGATTACTCTTTCAAAGTTAGTAAAAGAAAGAAAGGACTTGATTTTTACCAGGGTTCGCAACTGTTACTTCTTATCTTTATATAAGAAATTATGATCCACACTCACGAGAACAGTCTTCTTTTTCCGTTTTATTTAACGAACATCAACAATGGGGAATTCCAAAAATATAAAGTAATTTAGCAGATTGACTCACCAAAATAAAAAGATCAAGTAACGGAGGAGCACGGTGCAAACAACGTTGTTGAACTCAGTTCCTATCTCTCACAATGCTTGCTATTGTTGTTTAATCTTGTGGTTGTAAAGTTTGTAAGAGATTAGAGAATGTCTTTCTTCACAGTAAATTCACCGGTGTTAAATCAAATAAAAAAAAAAAACTCGGTGTTCATATGAGAACCACCAGCAGGGTGTTAAAAGTAACACCAAAGCAGTGTTAGAATTAATTAGGTAGTGGTTAATTAAGTGATAATGCACTGTCAAAAATGTTCCTGTATTTTTATAGTAAGTTACTGGCAGCACGGTTGCCAGCAAGGTACTGTATTTTGTTTTACAGCAATTTACTGTAATGCAACTTTACAGCATATGTCTGCTGATATGAGATTTTCAACATCTCACTAAGTCAGGCTGTTGTCCCCACATGCTTCAAAGCTACCACCATCATTCCAGTCCCGAAGAAGACATCTTCATCCTGCTTCAATGACTACCGTCCAGTAGCACTCACTCCTATTCTCATGAAGTGCTTTGAACGGCTAGTCATGCAACACATCAAGTCTGTCCCCCCCCCCCTCCCTGGACCCCTTTCAGTTTGCATATAGGTCCAACCACTCGACCGATGATGCCATCGCCACTGCCCTCCACCCAGTCCTCACACATCTGGACAAAAAAATATGTCAGGATGAAGTTCATAGAATTCAGTTCAGCACTCAACACAATCATACCTCAACAGCTTACTCACAAACTGGTCCAGCTGGGGCTCAACACCTCTCTGTGCAACTGGCTGTTGGACTTCCTGACCGGGAGACCTCAGGCAGTACGGGACGGCATTAACACATCCAGCACCATCACACTGAACGCAGGGGCCCCCCAAGGATGTGTGCTGAGCCCCCTCCTCTTCACTCTGCTGACCCACGACTGCACACCGTCACACAACTCTAACCTTTTCATTAAGTTTGCGGATGACACGACTGTGGTGGGTCTCATTAGCAACAGAGATGAGACAAACTACAGGAGCGAGGTGAGCCACCTGGCCGGGTGGTGCATGGACAACAATCTCTCTCTGAATGTGGAGAAGACGAAGGAGATTGTTGTTGACTTCAGGAGAGTGCACTCTCTGCATGCTCCTCTGACCATCAACGGTGCGACCTTGGAGAGAGTGAGCAGCACCAAGTTCCTGGGTGTACACATCACAGAGGACCTCTCCTGGACTAACAACACTGCGGCAAGCTTGCCAAGAAAGCACAGCAGCGTCTCTACTTCCTCCGCAAACTCAGAAGAGCCAGAGCCCCGACCCCCATCATGTGCACCTTCTACAGAGGCACCATCGAGAGCATCCTGACTAGCTGCATCACTGTGTGGTATGGCGCCTGCAACGCGTCCTGCCGCAAGTCCCTTCAACGGATAGTGAGAGCAGCTGAGAAGATCGTTGGTGTCTCTCTCCCCTCCCTCCAGGACATCTACAGCACCCATCTCACCCGCAAAGCCCTCAGCATTGCAGGTGATCCCACCCACCCGACACACAGCTTCTTCAGTCTGCTACCATCAGGGAGGAGACTGCGGAGTCTCCAGGCGAGGACCAGCAGACTGAAGGACAGCTTCATCCATCAGGCTGTCAGGAAGCTGAACTCCCTCCCGTCCTTGCCCCCTCCCCTCTCTTACACCACGCACCACTGAACTCTGACCCCCCAACCCCACCCCACCCACCCACACACACACACACACACACACACACACACACACTGTGACCAGCACCAGTCACTTTGTACAGCATTGGACTGACTGGACTTATAAGCTTTTATATATATATATATATATATTAGTGGTGTCAAAATTAGTGCGTTAACATGGGAGATTAATTTTTTCAGATTAACGCATTAAAAATATTTAACGCCGTTAACGCAGGGGCGGGGCTAGGGTTGGCCATCCCATTCACAACTGCTGCCTCCGTCTCTTTTTTCTTGAAAAGGATTGCGTTTATTTAGATGCAGAACGTTTCAGAATGTTTCAGACGCGCGCTCTAACGTCGCCTCTGCAAAAGAGATAATGTGACAATCCGCGGAAGAGACAATGTGCTCGTAGCACGCACTCTTCAAATTCACGCACAAAGGTGCCGGTGCGTGCTGTAGCCTGTATCATTTCATATCAAACAGCGAAAGAAACTACGTGCATGCAATGTCGTAGTTATGCTGTCAGTTATGGCATGAAGTTACCAAAAAGGCGATTAAAGCTGCTTTAAAACTGTGTGCATGCATGCAATATGTTATACTGTATATGCGTCATATTTAAGAACATGTCTCTGAAATGGTTTCCAAAATTTTCCTGAGGCCCCCAGCACTGTCTCCCTCATCTAACACACCCGATTCAACTCGTCCGCTCATTAGAAGAGACTAAGACCTGAAGTGAGTCAGAAAGCAGCAGCAGCTTTTAAAGCAATAGCAGGCAAATAATAATAACCTGCTGCTGTGATGTCTATTAATCCAAGAACAAAAGAGAAAAAATAGGAAATCAATAACTTTTATAGCTTTAAGGGGTTCACCTATATTTAATTTAGAATTTAGTGTTTGGTAACTATTAATTTTCTGTATATTTCTGCTGAAGGGCACAGGTAGCTAATATGTCATTTATTATAATTGGTTTATGTGAAGATTGTTTTAAGTTCACTTAAATTAGAAGTTAAGTCTAATAAATGTTAAAATTGATAGCTCTCATTTATACTGTATTGCTGAATGGCTACAGTCAATATGTCACAAATCCAAGCCATGAACTTCTCTTCATTCACCTCTAGAGGTCACTCACCCATTACACAGTCAGTCACAGATCACTCAAGGACTGCATCTCCCATCATTCACTGCACCCACACAGCTGTTCACTATAATCACGCTTGCACCTGTTCACCATTTCTCAATCACCATCATCCAATCACACACACACACACACACACTATATAAACTCTGGACTTTCTCTCACACTCTGCCGAGTATTGTTTAGCCTAGCTACAGTCGACGCGTTTACCAGTTTACCTAGTTTGAATTCCTGTGTTCTGATTCCTGCCCGTGTTCTTAGTTTATTCTCTCTGCCTAGCCCTCTGGATATTGTACGCCGATCGCCGACCCTCGCTTGCCCTTGGATTATTCTTGTGTCTTGCCCCTGCCATACCTGTTTGCTACTGCCCGACCCTGCCTGAATTGACCATGTTTAATAATAAAGCCTTGCAAATGGATCCGCCTGTCTCACGTCTCGTCAGCTCCATAACACAATGGTTAAATATAAAGGGGAACATTTTTTTTATAGAGACATCAGTAGTATTGATAACAGTGATGCTGGCCTTCAATCATAAAAAAGATGCCATTAGAGAAATATTAAAAATATACTGTCTTTATGTTGTTTGTACATTGTACATTTGAAGATTGAATGTGAAATTATTGCAATATAAAAGTATATGTAAAAACTTTAATGTTAGGTGGGATTAATCGCGATTAATTTGAGAAAAATGTGCGATTAATTAGTTGTTGTTTTTTTAATCGATTGACAGCACTAATATATATATATATATATATATATATATATATATATTGATTTGTACTTATCTGTATTTTGCATTCTACTGTTAGTGTTTAGTGTTATCTGTATGCACCAGGGAGTAAGAGAGTAACACAATTTCAATTCTCTTTATGTATGTACGGTACATGTGGCAGAATTAACAATAAAGCAGACTTTGACTTTGACTGACTTATATACTAATTTCAATGTAATGGTACGTGCACAATCTCTAGACCCGGACTATTCATTTCACATAAACCACCGGAGATCGCTAACAAGTATTAGAAGTGACAGTATATGAATATAAGATGCATGTATGTGACACAAACAGGTTGTGATCCCTGCCGGATATCTGAAGTTACATAATATGAATATAAAATGTATTAGACAATTAATCGCCTGCGATCGCTGATCCATTACAGACAAAAGTTGAGAGTCTCAATAATCTGGCTCATATGATTACAATGAAGGGAACGGGAACTGGCAGGAACCTCTTCTACAAAACCTCTACAAACCTTGCTTGGAACACTTTGGAAAAAAAGACATTGGTTCAGTTTGTTGTTTTCACTGTTTTCTCATGTGTTTTTTATTTTCTGTAATTTTAATCTAAATAACTTAACTTGAATAAGTTCACTAAACGACTAAATAAATTCAACCTTATATTTCTGTAAGTAATGTTCAAACTAATATTGTGCAATGTTCAATAATTTTGTTTATAGTTTAAATAACGTTTAATTTCTTATTTGTTCTTATTAGTAACACCTTAATCATTTGCATGATTGTTCTAAATGATAAAATTCCTAATTGCGTTGCACAGTTACTAAGTCTGATCATTTCATACCTCCCCACCACACATACATTTATAGATAAACCCTTAATGCTGTAGAAACCTAAAGTATTAAAGCTAACAGACAGGCCAAAAATAACAATGAATGCTGCGGTCGATTTACCTCAGAAGTCGAGGCTGGTTAATAGCATCAAATCCAAGTGGGCCGTGTTCCACTAAAGAAGTCAGAAAAACAGGTGTGTTGGACTTGAAGCAGCGCCGTGCAGACCGATCGGTGTTAGTAGGGATACTCAAGTTCAGAGGCACAGCGGGCCGCATTTAAACTACATCAAATATGAAGGGCCACAAATTACAATTTGCATCGTCAGACTTTAAGACAATATTTGCAGATTTACTGATTTAGATTTTTTTACGAGTAAAAATCTAGAACAAAAAAATTGGATTAAAAGTTTGTTTTGCTATATTGATGCAAAAAAATTACATTCATACTCAAGTGTTGAACAAACTCAAAATGCTAAAACAAAACATTCTAGAGCAAATATAGTTCACAAATTTTATCGAAATTTATAAGTATTGTTACTTCTTTAGAAAGAAGTATTGTTTTTCATATTTATATTAACTATATTGTATCAATATTTTATTTTTTAAATAGATATCACTGTTCTCCCACTTGATTCTGAAAAAAGACAACTAAACAAAATAAGTAATTTACCAGAGTTTCTATTAAAAATTATTTTAAAAATATCTATTTATAAAATACAATATTCAACAAATTGATAAAAGAAGTTAAAACAACTGATTCATAACTCATAACTTCATGACTTGCTCATAAAGACTTGTTCCTGAATGAATCAATGTTTTTTGAATGAATCTCAGTTTAAGTCACTTGTCTGCTGGGATTACATTGTAATTGATACAATCTTTATTTGAAGCAATATCACTTTCAAAAAGGTGTTTTCTATTTTGATCGCTTCTGTAGACAGCAGTGTTTATATCCGAACTATAAACTTTTATTCCAGTACTTCTGTGATTATTTGAATGCCTGTAACACAGAAATAACGATACAAAATACTTTGTAAAGATGTTTCATATACGTAAACATCTCTTGATCAGCGGCAGCACGAACGCAGATTTGAATGTACAGTTATTCAAGGCTTTAATAGACAATCCTGTCATTTATGAAAAAGATGGCGTGGGTGATTGAATCTGTTAATGATCTGGCTATTTATTTAAATATCTAACAGTATATGACAGTAAACATACGACACAACAATATATGGTTTATCTGTGTTCTTCAAGCCATCTCTGGTATTTTCATAATAATAAAGTATATTTATATTCCAAAGCTAATCAACATAGCCTTTATTACCGTATATATTATATTATCTGCCTCGTTCTGTGATGAAAACCGCACATCAGCTCACAAAATGAAGTTATTTCAAACACTCGACTGATGTTGTGGAGTAAAGTCATGTTATTAAGTGTCCTCTTTTGTTGGACAACGCTTCTCTTTTAAGTTGTTTGGGGCGTCTTGCTTTTGAATTGCATGTTCCTTAAGCGCTTGCAGAGATCGAGCAGCTTTTACTACTGCGATTATATACATTGAATAAAAAAAAATCAAACTGCCTAATATTTTGAGTGCAAATTAATCTTCAGCATGACACGGACCACAAAATTAATGCAGATGGGCGCTTGCAGGGACGGACTGGGAGTAAAAAACAGCCCTGGATTTTCTCCTAAATAGGTCCACCACAACTACAGTACAAACAGTCGCTATATCTCACAATGTTAAGATATTTGTGACAAAAAGCTGTGAGCGCGTGGATTCCAACCTAACCACCTGACTGCCCATTGCGTTGTAGAAATCAACAAACATGTCTGTGATTGGCTGCTTTGCTCCACTCAGCGAAAATGAATTGTAAAATCATTCAACGCTTTACAAAGCAGAAGATACACTGGATTGTTTGCCAAATCTATTTCGTTATGCTATTTTTACGAAGAAAACAGATCCTAGACCAGGAGTTATGGGCAGTTTTTCCATCTAAAAGCAATCGGTTAGACTATTTTACATTATGAGTTAGACTATTATGAGTTAGACTACATGCTAAACTAAAGTCCGGCCGTCCCCCTCGGTCCGTGGGGGGGGGGGCTCGGGGGCAAGCATCTGGCGCCAGGCCTGTATCTAGCCTATAAATACACTACTTTAGCGACAAGACAAAGGTATGTAGTTGTTGTGAGAACAGCATTGACAGCAACAATGGTTGTCCCCTCCACCATGTTTAAAGATTATGACCCGCCCAACTCGGAAACTCGAGTTGAGAGGCCGTTCACGTCTAATTTCCGACTAGGAAACTGGTATTTACGATAATTCTGATAGCACGTGAATGCAGCACAAGTCTATGATTAGGTCACCTCACCTCTTGTCTGACAAATCTTCGGGTTTGAGTTGTTCGTTCATCACGTTACAACCCCTTAACCTGAGGCTGTCACGTGATGAACAAACGACTCAAACCCGAAGGCTGTATCCGAAATCACCCCCTTTACCCTCATTCACTATTCCCTACATTAGTCCACTCATACAGTTCACTTAAAGGGACAGTTCACCGAAAAATGAAAATTCTGTCATCATTTACTCACCATCAAGTAGTTCCAAACCTGTATTAATGTCTTTGTTCTGCTGAACACAAAGGAAGATATTCTGAAGAATGAGGGAAACAGAGCAGTTCTGGGGCACCATTGACTTCCATAGTATTTTTTTTCCTACTATGGAAGTCAATGGTGCTCCAAAACAGCCTGGTTACAAACTTTCTTCAAAATATCTTCCTTTGTGTTCAGCAGAACAAAGACATTCATACAGGTTTAGAACTACTTGATGGTGAGTAAATGATGACAGAATTTTCATTTTTGGGTGAACTATCCCTTTAAGGAGTGAATAAAAACGAGTGAGTGAATTCGGACACTCAGTGCACCGGTAGGACTGCCGCTTTTGCACAGTTTGCTTGCTGTTTAAAAATCATTTGAAAATGGCAGCTCCAGTAGTAAGATTAAAGGATTACTCTTGAACTCTGTCACGGAAATTATGTATAAACCCTAATAGTCAATTTACAATTAATTTGTACCCGTGTTGTATTACACCGTGGACGAGCGCTTCTAAAATAAACGAATGGATGATTCAGCTGCGGGCGCCATCTTCTGGCGAGACGCGGGAATTCATTCCGCGCGCGACTCTCACAGTGCATTATGGGGATTCTCTAGCCGTTTAGTGTACATTGGTTGTACACTCGTTTTTGCGGTGCATTGTGGGATTGAATGAGTTCACTTGAGGACATCCACTATGGTTTCGAACACCACTTAAAATTACTGTCCCCTCAAATAGTGCACAATTTGAGGGTATAGGGGGCAGGTGAACTAATCAATTCTCTTTCTAGCTCTGACTGCATAGGTTACGTGTATGGGGCTGTCTCTAAAATTTGTCATTTATAATATTTTAATTTTATTAGTTAGGCTAGTAGTTTTTACTGTGCCATCAAAGTAGTACATAAAGTGTTCTTTAAGAGGTTTCTGAAACATCAGCTTCATCCTCATGTAGCAGTCCAATGCAGGTAGTCTGTGGGACCTGTAGCAGCACTGAATAAATCTATAATTAATAATAAACATGAAACAAGACATTTAAAGAGACACTTAAGCATTTAAAGTAATTAATCTCCCATCTATATATCTTTAGTGTTGTGGAATAAACAAGGCTCAGACTCAAAATTCAATGATCAATCAGCGTCAGAAAAGGTTTTATTGATGGGGATAAAATGCAGTCTCCAGTCAGTGTCAGTGACCACTACAACATAGTCCAATCATGTAGGTAGAAAGATGATGTTAAGTCTGTCTATCTATCCATCCATCTATCATCTGACTCTATCTGTACGGCACAAAAGACAGCTCCATTCACTAACTCACTCACCCGTTGTGTTCAGTGTGAACAGCGCACGCACAGACAGCCGCCTGAATGGGTAAATACATACAAAAGTCTTGCCAAGTAACTTTGTAGATTTAACAATGATTAATCTATATTTAATTTATACAGTGGAGTACAGATGCACCGATCGACAGGACATTTTTTGTTTTATTTCAGACTATCTTCTGTTCCATGCTTGTACACAAACTGCACTGCAATCATTTTTATAATATTTACAATGATTTTTATAATTAGTCTGTAAACGGCCGTTAACAGAGGCCAGAGAAGTTGAAGACGGACGCAAAGAGGAGAAAATACTGTAGCAGACAGAACAAGATCACTGTTCACGATGCAATAAAAAAAATATAGGAAGAAAATCCAAATATTGAATTTTACATTAAAAAAAGTTTCTGAGGGGAACGGGCTGTTTTCAGAAAAGTTTACATTTCATCTTGCCTCTGTATAACGCATTCAAATTAGTGTTAATATGTGCAGCAATCTACATTATTTTACAGATTTTATAACTACGGCCACTGAATCTGATGAGGTATCTGCATCTATCAGAACATCACATTTAATAATGTTTAATACCATTTCCAAAACCCTTTCAACAACAACAACAAAAAAAAAAAGCTGGGGAAAAAACTGCATGATGTATGAGCTGTAATGGATTATGGATCACTTACTCATGTAGATATATGAATGACGAGCTGAAGTAAACCATAGCAGGGTGAATGTATAGATTTATAAGGGAGACCTTAGCAAATAGCAATTTTTCTATTACCATGTGGTCCAACAGTGAAGGAAAAAAGCAGACAGAAGACATAAAACATGTAATATTTACCTTTTTTTTTGTGGCAGGGTAATATAACAATATCATAAATATACACTAATTATTTCTAGGCGGAAAACAGCAGAAACAGGTAAAACTTTGCACACAAAATGTTTGAGATTACACTAATGTAAAAAGTGAATCTGATGTCTCTCACGTGCTCTGGGTTCAACACAGTTTAGATGCTAAAAAACAATGAGCTAAAATAAAATACATCTTCTCATTGTCTGTTCCATCGCATATTTAAGACATTTGAAAAGTGGATTTTCAATGATAAAAACCATTGAAAGACGTTTTAATGATAATTAATCCCTTATTTTTACATTAAAGCTGCAGTCCAAACCGTGTTTTTGGCTTGTCCTGAACCACTACGGTACACCTATAAGTGTTTATATTCAGACTATTTAGACTGGTTCGGGTAGGTACCGCTGCGGAGTAGCCCAGTACCTGCGTGATTCGCCATAGACATAAACAGAGAGAAGTAGATCCGGCTACAATGTTCTTCCGCAACACGCATGCAGTTCTGTTTATTAACTGCTAGAGCGACAAAAGTTACGGACTGCAGCTTTAAGGAATGTAAAACTCTTTAGGGATCTGCAGTAAGCCAAATGTTCCACAAACTCATTAGAATGAATCAAGACCCACCTCTTTGTTGCTCGTGTTTTATTCTGCAGGGTTCTGGTTTAATCCTGTTAGGAAATAGTAGTCTGCCATGTCTTGTGAAATCCACCAGTATAACTATGGAGAACTGGACACTTGTCAAGCAGACAGATTTTTTTTTCAAATCTGATGAGCTTGACTTCAATATAAAGCACTCACATTATTACCTATTTATTATTATTATTAGACTGCACTCTCACCTGCATAAAACTAAATTCATACACTGCTGGACTACATTTGCAGATTTAATTTGGGCACAGCCAACTCTGCTTAACTTCAACACTATTAGCAAAAACAGAAATAATGTGTTGTCTATAGAGAATGTGAAGCTGGCGTCACGCCGCATAGAGTTCTGGGAAACTGCTTTGTTTATTCGCCAAACTGAGAGGATCGCGCTTCCGTTCCGCTATTGAGTTTAGGGATGTATTTTGATAGAAAATGTCACCATTGTATGTCATTCATGCTGCATCGAGAATAGCAAAAGTAACTCCGGTACTCGTTCTGAGAGAAAACTGGACAATGCAGTATGTTTTTTCTCCTTTTCTCTGTGTCAAACCCCAAGGGAAGCAGGTCGCGGAGATGACGAGAAGATGACAAATTATTACCCCCTCTCATTGAAATCACTACCTGATTGCCTAATCCTAACCCCTCCCCCACACCTAGCCCTACACCTACCAATAGAGTGGTGGAACTATGATGTCACTTTGTAGGCGTAAACCTGGAGTTAGCATTTTAGCACTGGTTCCATCGTCCCAGAGTCAATGGGATTTTGGTTAAATCCCTTAAATAAGGTCCGTGGTTCACACATTTTACATTTACATTTATGCATTTAGCAGACGCTTTTATCCAAAGCGACTTACATTGCATTCAAGTTACAGTTTTTACATTTTTGTCAGCTCTTGCTTTCCCTGGGAATCGAACCCATGATCTTGGTGTTGCTAGTGCCATGATCTACCAGTTGAGCTACAGGAAAGCCTCACACAGGCTCAAGATACTTTCACGTTTTATTCTGCGACGTAAAACACACCAGTTACAGTCACGCTTTACAAGAAAAGATTAGTCTGTTTTGCTTATATCTATACACCTTTCACTTTTTAAGACTAAAACAAAAGATGGGTTCATTGTTATTCTTAATTAAAAAGCACAACAACAATAAAACAGTACGTTACAATGACAAACTAGCATAACATTTATTAACAAAAACGAATAAGACGAGGCATAGGACACATCGCATGCTGTATTACACCTACTAATACATAACAGAATGTTTAGCAAACACTGAGGAATCAAATAATAATAATATAAAAAAATAAGGAAAGCCTCCATACCTTAACATGAGGTAAAGATAACAAGCTTTTCAAAACGAAAACAAAAAGTGAAACTAAACTGTCTGTCACTGACAGGACTTGCATGTTTTCTCTACAAATATACCAACATGTTCACCTTCTCTGGTTTAAGAAGCGTCTTTTACTTCAGTTTGAAAATGAAAACCAAATCCTCCGCTGCGCGCACCTTCGCGCTCGTGCTGCCGCGGCGAGTGAAAGCACAATGGGCACGCTCTGCTCCCGCTCTGCATACACGCCGCTTCTGCGCTGCCTCTGCTCTGCGTGCGGTGTGAAACCAGGCTCTACTGAAGCGCTCGCACCTGATCAGTGAAATCTTTCTCCTGCTACAATGTGCTGCGGCTGGCAGCGCGCGCTTTGGAGCAGCGCAGAACTCAAGCACAAGTGTGACCACGTCAAATTTTTACTCGCACACTCTCAAAAAATGGTTGCATTTTGGTCGCAGTCTAGAGCCCTGAATATATAAAATAATTTTATAAAATAAAGAAAACAATGATGTGCGTCTCGTCTTGAACAGGAGCACTTCACAAAAATGAACCGAAAGTCAGCGAATACATGCTTCACAGACATGATAAATATATCTATAGAAAGCTTTAAATTACTACTTAACGAAATAAATCAATTCGAAAACAAAAACTCTTTCATTATAATCCGTGAAGATGCACTTCTCTCTAAAGGCGAGTCTAATGAGGAGATGGTAAGTCAGGATCTTCATCTGATTCTTCATCTTTGTGACACTGACACAGAAAACACTAGTTTATTAGTAAATAATTCAAATATCTCCTTACTATTTCCCCCTGACACATTCATGGTAATTACTTTTGCTGGGGTTTATGGCAAGCTGCGACGGCTCTCTGCTGCTGCGGGACACTAAACACCGTCGAGCCTCTCTTGACAGTCGCGACTGCACCGTCTCGTGTTGTTTCCACCAGCGCCGCAATTGTTTTCATCACTAATTGATGGATGTCTAAAATATAAACATAAGGAGAAGCCTAAAACAGGCCTGAGGCCCGGCCCACGTCTGAACTATGATGTGAAAATTGGCCCGAATCCCGGTGAAATGCAGGGCTCTAGCGTTCCCCTCGGTAGAAATCACGTGTCTCCCTCGGGGGCCCCCTCCCATCGTCGGGCTCTTAGAGTCATCCTAACGTTCCCCCCTTACGGCGCCCCTGCTCTCAGATCACATCTTTGATAATGCACACTTCGTGATTGTCACTCGCGTGAACAAGCACCGATTTGCCTCCAATTTCAGGCATTTGTCGATTTCTAAATCTCAAACGATTTTAAAACTGTGAGAGACCACAGACATGATGACAGTTTCAACTGATTTTCTGCATTATAATCCTCTGAACCCACACACTAGAGCAGGGATGGGCAAACTTGGCTCTTCCAGGCCACTTTCCTGCAGAGTTTAGCTTCAACCTTAATCAAATACACCTGAATCAGATCATCCGTGTCTGGATTACTACACAGCAGAATGAACACCGCTCAGTGTCTCATAGGCTCCACTCTACATAGTGTTCAAAACGAACAGTGAAGCAGTCAGTGTTGGGCAAGCTACTTGGAAACAAGACATAATAGTAGTTCAGTTTAATTGTTTATTCTACAACTGTTCCAAACCAATTTGGAAACAAAAATCAGTATCATGTACAGGGCCGGATTTACCTTATATTGTGACAAAGGCTAAAATACATTTTTGCTGTCGGCCGGAAACCTCGTGTTGGTAGCTGGTATTGTGGCTTTATTGTATACAGATACATTTATATAAATGGTAACACTTCACAATAAGGTTCACTAGTTAACATTAGCTACATGAACTAAGAATGAACAATACTTCTGCAGCATTTATGAATGTTAATTCCAACATGTACTAATGCACTATTACAGTTTATCTCAGTTTCAGGCTTTTGCAGGTAATCCATTGTGTGGTGCTGTTTGCACAATTGTTTTGAGAAATGCACATACTACTTTGCAAATATTAAGGATGATTCGAGAAATGCACCAAAGCGACTGAGAAAACTGTAATCATGTATCTTATCATTTTTAATGTGTTTCTGTGAATTTCTATAATGGTGTGGACAAGACTTTTATTTTGGTTTGACGTCATGACGTCACAAGGCTGCGCGCGCTCCGTGCGTCTGTGACTCTCGGCTGAAGAGAGGTTTGTGTTTTTAATCATCTCAAGTGTTTAAATGATTACAACCAGTTTATTTGATAGAAAACTGTGAAATTAACAAACTATTATTGAATATAACGCCGTAATACTTTACCTAACGTTAAAAAACATTACTTTGTGTAAGTTAAGCGCATCTGCGGACGAGTAACAGTAAAGTTGTGTCGAGAATCACTTGATAGTGAACATGAACTCGCTCCCTAACAAGTAGTGATGAGAAACGGCTCTTTAACAGTAAACATGAACTCGCTCCCTAACAAGTAGTGATAACAGTAAACGTGAACTCGCTCCCTAACAAGTAGTGATGAGAAACAGCTCTTTAACAGTAAACGTGAACTCGCTCCCTAACAAGTAGTGATGAGAAACAGCTCTTTAACAGTAAACGTGAACTCGCTCCCTAACAAGTAGTGATGAGAAACAGCTCTTTAACAGTAAACGTGAACTCGCTCCCTAACAAGTAGTGATAACAGTAAACGTGAACTCGCTCCCTAACAAGTAGTGATGAGAAACAGCTCTTTAACAGTAAACGTGAACTCGCTCCCTAACAAGTAGTGATGAGAAACAGCTCTTTAACAGTAAACGTGAACTCGCTCCCTAACAAGTAGTGATGGAGAAACAGCTCTTTAACAGTAAACGTGAACTCGCTCCCTAACAAGTAGTGATGAGAAACAGCTCTTTAACAGTAAACGTGAACTCGCTCCCTAACAAGTAGTGATGGAGAAACAGCTCTTTAACAGTAAACGTGAACTCGCTCCCTAACAAGTAGTGATGAGAAACAGCTCTTTAACAGTAAACGTGAACTCGCTCCCTAACAAGTAGTGATGAGAAACAGCTCTTTAACAGTAAACATGAACTCGCTCCCTAACAAGTAGTGATGAGAAACAGCTCTTTAACAGTAAACGTGAACTCGCTCCCTAACAAGTAGTGATGAGAAACGGCTCATTAACAGTAAACGTGAACTCGCTCCCTAACAAGTAGTGATGAGAAACGGCTCTTTAACAGTAAACGTGAACTCGCTCCCTAACAAGTAGTGATGAGAAACAGCTCTTTAACAGTAAACGTGAACTCGCTCCCTAACAAGTAGTGATGAGAAACAGCTCTTTAACAGTAAACGTGAACTCGCTCCCTAACAAGTAGTGATGAGAAACAGCTCTTTAACAGTAAACGTGAACTCGCTCCCTAACAAGTAGTGATGAGAAACGGCTCTTTAACAGTAAACGTGAACTCGCTCCCTAACAAGTAGTGATGAGAAACGGCTCTTTAACAGTAAACGTGAACTCGCTCCCTAACAAGTAGTGATGAGAAACAGAGCTCTTTAACAGTAAACGTGAACTCGCTCCCTAACAAGTAGTGATGAGAAACAGCTCTTTAACAGTAAACATGAACTCGCTCCCTAACAAGTAGTGATGAGAAACGTCTCTTTAACAGTAAACATGAACTCGCTCCCTAACAAGTAGTGATGAGAAACAGCTCTTTAACAGTAAACGTGAACTCGCTCCCTAACAAGTAGTGATGAGAAACGTCTCTTTAACAGCAAACGTGAACTCGCTCCCTAACAAGTAGTGATGAGAAACAGCTCTTTAACAGTAAACGTGAACTCGCTCCCTAACAAGTAGTGAGGAGAAACAGCTCTTTAACAGTAAACGTGAACTCGCTCCCTAACAAGTAGTGATGAGAAACAGCTCTTTAACAGTAAACGTGAACTCGCTCCCTAACAAGTAGTGATGAGAAACGGCTCTTTAACAGTAAACGTGAACTCGCTCCCTAACAAGTAGTGATGAGAAACGGCTCTTTAACAGTAAACGTGAACTCGCTCCCTAACAAGTAGTGACGAGAAACGGCTCTTTAACAGTAAACGTGAACTCGCTCCCTAACAAGTAGTGACGAGAAACGGCTCTTTAACAGTAAACGTGAACTCGCTCCCTAACAAGTAGTGACGAGAAACGGCTCTTTAACAGTAAACGTGAACTCGCTCCCTAACAAGTAGTGACGAGAAACGGCTCTTTAACAGTAAACGTGAACTCGCTCCCTAACAAGTAGTGACGAGAAACGGCTCTTTAACAGTAAACGTGAACTCGCTCCCTAACAAGTAGTGACGAGAAACGGCTCTTTAACAGTAAACGTGAACTCGCTCCCTAACAAGTAGTGATGGAGAAACAGCTCTTTAACAGTAAACGTGAACTCGCTCCCTAACAAGTAGTGATGAGAAACGGCTCTTTAACGGTAAACGTGAACTCGCTCCCTAACAAGTAGTGATGAGAAACAGCTCTTTAACAGTAAACGTGAACTCGCTCCCTAACAAGTAGCGATGAGAAACGGCTCTTTAACAGTAAACGTGAACTCGCTCCCTAACAAGTAGCGATGAGAAACGGCTCTTTAACAGTAAACGTGAACTCGCTCCCTAACAAGTAGCGATGAGAAACGGCTCTTTAACAGTAAACGTGAACTCGCTCCCTAACAAGTAGTGATGAGAAACAGCTCTTTAACAGTAAACGTGAACTCGCTCCCTAACAAGTAGCGATGAGAAACGGCTCTTTAACAGTAAACGTGAACTCGCTCCCTAACAAGTAGTGACGAGAAACGGCTCTTTAACAGTAAACGTGAACTCGCTCCCTAACAAGTAGCGATGAGAAACGGCTCTTTAACAGTAAACGTGAACTCGCTCCCTAACAAGTAGTGATGAGAAACAGAGCTCTTTAACAGTAAACGTGAACTCGCTCCCTAACAAGTAGTGATGAGAAACAGCTCTTTAACAGTAAACGTGAACTCGCTCCCTAACAAGTAGTGAAGAGAAACAGCTCTTTAACAGTAAACGTGAACTCGCTCCCTAACAAGTAGTGATGAGAAACGGCTCTTTAACAGTAAACGTGAACTCGCTCCCTAACAAGTAGTGATGAGAAACAGCTCTTTAACAGTAAACGTGAACTCGCTCCCTAACAAGTAGTGATGAGAAA